>JAKSZU010000025.1:12568155-12820655 GCA_026018925.1 Tupaia tana | reverse complement strand
GTTCATTCTCTAACATACCCTCGCATACATCCCCAAAAGATAAGAGTATAGATCAAATAAGATAGTATTTTATTTTATTTTTAATTGCCAGAGGGTGCGTGCACTCCCCAAGAGAAACAGAAAGAGATTGAGCCCAGGGCCACCAGGTAGCAGGGCGGTTAAACTGTGGGACTCCCACATGGTTGACTACGGTTTGAGTTCTGGACCTGGTGACTTGTTTTCTCACTCCCTACCCCCCGACACACACACGTATCTCTCTATCTCTCTGGTGACGCATGTGTCTACAGCCAATGAAATAATAATAATACATTGATAAAATCAATTAATTCTAAATAAAAAGAGAGAGAGGGGAAAAGTAACTCCCGTTGGGGTAAGGTCACACTGCAGTCCTGTTACTCTAATTCTCCATCCTGTGGGGACTTGGGGTACGCAGGTGTGCTCCTCCAACTGCAGTCAGTCCTTCAAGATCCAGCATCCTGAACCCCTAGGCCATGGGAATGGCCCACAGTCATTTTTTTCTTTTTCTTTTTCTTTTTCTTTTTTTTTTTAGAGGGTATGTGTGTTCACTAGGGAGAAACAGAGATGAGGAAGAGGAGAAAGCACCCCCGTGGGGAATGGCCACACCCTGATTCCTTTTCTTCCTCCTTTTGGGGTCCTGAGCAATGCATGTACACACCCAGTGTGTTTCTCGAGTCCCTTAGCCGGGACTGGAACTGCATGATCGGCCCTGTGGGATCCACCTGCCTTAACTACTAAGTCATAGAGTTGGCCCAACTTTTTTTTTTTAAGTATTTATTATTATTATTATTATTTTTAAGTTTGCTATGGGGCACATGTACTCACCAGAGGGGGGCAGTGAGAAAGCAAGATACCAAGAGTAGATTCGAACCATGGTCAGCCATGTAGGGTCCAACACCTTAAGCACTGTGCTGCCAGCTGGCCTCCAACGTAATATTTTATATTTTATTTGACTTATTTAATTTTATTTATTATCATTCTTATTTTTAAAAATTTGTTATAGGTCACATGTACTTACCAGATAGAGAGAAAGAGTGAGAAAGCAAGCTGCCAGGTCCAGGACTCAAACCACAGTCAGCCACGTAGGAGTCCAGTGCCTTAGCCACCATGCCACCTGCTGGTTCCCCAAGGTAATATTTTCAATGATACTTTGTGAATGGCAATATAAAAGGCTCATTATTAATGGGGTAGAATGACAACGTGGTACTAACGCGGGCATACAAATCGTGATGGTGCATTTGTAAACGCGCACCCTCAGAGTTTCGAACAAGAACTATGTACAATTGTGGGGCCAGATGGCGGCACGGTGGTGAACGCAGGTGCTATGGAGGCAGTGCTTCATGGGAAGGCTCCTGGTTCTAGCCTGGAGACCTCCCTGAGAACCCCAGGCACATCTGTGCCCATGACCCAGGCTCGCTGGCAGCTCGGGGTGGGTCTCAGCACAGGACCCTGCTGGAGGTGCTCGCTCACTCTGGAGGGACTAAATGCATTTATAAACCTTTTTTTAAAGAGAGATTTTTGCTATAGGGTGCATGCGCCCACCAGAGACAGAAAGCAAGAAATCACCCCCCAGGGGGGATGGCCACACCACAATCCCTTCTCCTCCATTCTCCTCTCGGGATCTTGGGGATACATGCATATGTGCCCGGCGTGAGTTTAAGCCAATGGGTCCGGGACTTAAACCACGGTCGACTACATGGGAATCCAATGACGGAACTATTATGCCATCCATTGGTCCCAGTACAGTCTCTGACTCTCTCTGTCTCTCTGGCAAGCACACATGCCTGATAGCAAATATCTCTAAAAATAAATACATAAAATTTTAAAACAAAAATACATATGATTTTGTTGAATGCCTAATCAAACAGGGTTCCCGGTTAACTAGACCTCTCTCATCAGTTTCCCCTGCAGAGGGAATCGTGGTGGGGCCAGAGGGGACCAAAGCCAAGCCGCTGAGTCCTGCCATCGGAAGTGTGCTGGGGGACCAGCAGTTAGCGTAATGGCTATGTCGCTGGACTCCCATGTAGTCGACCGCGGTTCTAGTCCCAGACCCGGTGGCTTAAACTCACGCCGGGCGCGTGTGCGTGTGTGCCCAAGATCCCGAGAGGAGAATGGAGGAGAAGGGATTGCGGCGTGGCCATCCCCCCTGGAGGGTGATTTCCCACTTTCTGTCTCTGTCTGTCTGGCGAGCGCACGCTCCCTATAGCAAAAACCTGGGAACCAGCAGTTAGCGTAATGGCTATGTCGCTGGATTCCCACGTAGTCGACCACGGTTCGCGTCCCGGACTCGGTGACTTAAAACTCACGCCAGGCACGTGTGCGTGCGTGCCCAAGATCCCGAGAGGAGAATGGAGGAGAAGGGATTGCGGCGTGGCCATCCCCCCTGGGGGGTGATTTCTCACTTTCTGTCTCTCTGTCTCTCTCTGTCTGGTGAGCATACTCACCCTATAGCAAAAACTTCAAAAAAAAAAAAAAAAAAGAAGTGTGCTGGGACCCAGTTGACCAAGAACAGCCAGGCCCTCTCGGCCTTTGTCCCCAGTGGTGGCTGCTTGAGCTTCACCGAGGAAGACGATGGCTGGAGAGGCCACGCTGTCAGTGACCTGCGTGGCTCTGTGCAGAGGCAGGAAGGAAAGGCGCAGAGCTCTCGTCTTGGTGGTGAAACCACAGCAGTAAGACACGTTCATTTGCTTGAAAAGAGTCTGTCCGGGCAGAAATGTTGACGTGTGAGAGACCGGGTGGGCACAGAGCACAGTGACACAGCTGGAACGGTTTGATCACCGAAAGTGCCATCTGGCCCAGCGTACCAGGAAATAGCCAGGGATCACCAGCTGGCAATGTGACCTCCCCAGACGGGCCAGCAGAAGACCCGGTGACCCATCAGTGCAGTCGTTCTGCCCCGAGGGCTGCATGGAGTAGGAGGCAGTAGGCCCCTGGGGGTTGGCGAGGCTCAGCAAGAGCCCCTGGGTCTTTTAGGGCTGGGCCACAGCAGCTTGGACCTCAGACTTAGCACAAAGGGACGGCCTTCGCTCCTTTCCAGGTGGATGTTGGAGGCCAGTGGGTGGTGTGGTGGCTAAGGTGCTGGGCCCCATTTGGCAAGCTCTGACTCAAGTCCCAGACATGGCTGCCTGAGAATGACACCGAGCACAGGTGCCCGCGTGCTCACAATCCCAAGAGGAGAATGGAAGAGAAGGGATTACCCTGTGGCCATTCCCTCCTGGGGGTTATTTCTCACTTTCCCTGTCTGTCTCTCTCTGTCTCTGTCTCTCTCTCTCTCTGGCAAGCACAGGTGCCCAATGGCAAAACAAAAACACCTAAAAATAAATAAATAAATAAATAAATAAATAAATAAATAAATAAATAAATAAAACAGAGGTGGTAGGGGCCAGCCAATGGTGTGGAGGTTAAGGCAACCAGATCCCACATGGCCAGCAGTACAGTTCGAGCCCCAGACCTGGTAGCTTGAAAAACACACTGGCCCTGTGTGCATGAGTGCCCAAAATCTCGAGAAGAGAGCAGAGGCGAAGAGATTCGAGGCACGGCCACACCTATGGGCGAAGCTTTCTCACTTTCCTTCTCTCTCTCTGCCAAGTGCATACGCCCTCTGGTATTTAAAAATAAAAGAAAATAAAAAAGAGGATGTGGGAAACCAAAGACTCGGAGCAGGTGCACAGCTGACCTGAGACCGGTCCCGCGGAGGTATCACTGCCGTCCGGGGAACCCTCCTCCCTCGCTGCTTAAGTTCCTTACAATGACCTGGCACTGGTCAAGGCTGCTGGAGGCAGACCCAGAGCATGAACCATGACAGGGACCTCAGCGCTGTGGTCAACTCTTCTCATTTCACAGGTACGAAAACAAAAGGCCCAGAGAGGTCAAGTTTGAGGGCCAGAAACCTGAGCATCAGCATGGCCGGAGCACGAATCTCTGCCTCTCCAATGTCCCCTAACAGGACACTCCTGGCCCCATCCTCCCCCGGTGGACTCATTTTTCCTTTGGCACATCTTGAATTGTCTATCACATCTGAATGTGTAAAGATATTTGGCAGAGTAGCAATCCCAGAGAATTATTTACAGGAAGTAGATAGAACGTTTATGTGCACGATTCAAGCGCTTTGTACAGATCAACTCATAAACCCTTAGAACCACCGTAGGAGGTCGGTGTTATTAATAGCTCCAGCTTTCAGAGACACAGAGAGGTTAAGTGATTTGCCTGAGGTCACACAGCTAGCTGGCGATAGGGCCAGGATTTAAAGGGCCAGGCCAGCCAGCCCTAGTGTTCAAGCTGTCATCCCATGCAGCCCGTACGGAAATGATTAGTAGCTGCGCGGAGAGAGAAGCACAGAGGGAGGGTGGGCTCCGTGTCTGGGATGGAAAGACTTCCTCTAAACTCTCACGGGTCGGTTACACTTCTGCCTCTGCCTATGTTACCTCTTCAATAAACAAATAACAACTACTGCAAGGATCTTTCTAAATAATTCTTGGGACCAGCAGATGGCGTAATGGTTATATCACTGGACTCCCACATAGTTGACTGCAGTTTGAGTCCTGGACCCGGAGGCTTAAAGCTCACAGTGAACACAGGTGCGTGCGTGCCCAAGATTCCGAGAGGAGAATGGAGGAGAAGGAATTGCGACGTGGCCATCCCCCCTGGGGTGTGATTTCTTGCTTTCTGTCTCTCTGTCTCTCTCTGTCTCTCCGGTGAGCATGCTCGCCCTATAGCAAACATCTCTCTTAAGAGAAATAATAATTCTAAGGATCAGCAGGTGGCCTGTTGGTTGAGGGCGTTAGACTCCCACATGGCTGACCGTGGTTTGAGTCCTGGACCTGGAAGCTTGCTTTCTCACTTTCCCTCTCTCTCTCTCGCTCTGTCCCTCTCTGATCAAATTAAAATAAATAAATAAATACAGTTAAATAAAATTTTAAAAAGAGAGAAATAATAATTCTTAAATGGATACTGATGAAACATTGTAAATGTATATTTAATGCCACTCAATTGTGTGTGTGTGTATATATTTTTCCCCTTTTAGGGAGTTTTTTTGCTATAGGGCACATGTGTTCTCCAGAGAAACAGAGAGAGACAGAGAGACAGAAAGTGAGAAATCGCCCCTCAGGGGGTAAATATGGCTGACTGTAAATACATTACATTGAAAATGAGTAAATACTCAAAATGTATCACTTCCTGCTTATTATAATTATATTTCATTATAGTTTACTATACTCTATTTAAAAAATTTTAAAGCATTTTTAAAAGAATCATTTTATTTAACTTTGTATTTTTTTTAGCTTCGTATTTATTGATTGATTGATTTTAATTTGACCAGGAAAGGACAGAGTGAGAGAGAAGAGAGAGAGAGGGAAAGTAAGTCATTAAGATCTTGGACTCAAACCATAGTTGACCATGGTCTAGTGTCCTTAACCACCACACCACTTGTTAGCCCTTATTTTTAAAATTAAAATTTTTTTTTTTTTTTTTTTTTTTTTTTGCAGGGGAGAGATTTATGCTATAGGGCATGTGTGCTTACTAGAGAGACAGAGACAGACAAAAAACAAGAAATCACCCCCTCAGGGATGTCCATGCCACAGTCCCTTCTACTCCATTCTCCTCTTGGGATCTTGGGCTCACACACACACACACACACACACACACACGCCCGGCGTGAGTTTCAAGCCTCCAGGTCTGGGACTTGAACTATGGTCGGCCATGTGAGAGTCCAGCAATGTAACGTTATGCCATCTACTGGCTCCATATATATATACATTTTTTTCAAGAGTTTTTTTTTTTTTTTTTTTTTTTTTTTTTTGCTATAGGGCGCGTGCGCTCGCCAGACAGACAGAGAGAGACAGAGAGATAGAAAGTGAGAAATCACCCTCCCAGGGGGGATGGCCACGCCGCAATCCCTTCTCCTCCATTCTCCTCTCAGGATCTTGGGCACGCACGCACACATGTTTGGCGTGAGTTTAAGCCACCGGGTCCGGGACTTGAACCGCGGTCGGCTACATGGGAGTTCAGCAACATAGCCATTACGCTAACTGCTGGTCTGAACATTGAAAAAATTTTTGTTTTAAGCAAAACAAATAGTTTGTGCTCATTTCATTTTACTATAGGGCGTGCATGCGAGAGAGAGTGAGAAGTCATCCCCCAGTGGGGCTGGGCACACAGCAATCCATTCTCTTCTCGGGATTTTGGCATGCACACACGTGTGCCCTGTGTGTTCTTCAAGCTGTTGGATCCAGGACTCAAAACATGCAGCCAGCCCTGTGGGATCTACCCACCTTAACCATGCCGCCTGCTGGCTCTTGGTTGTGTTTGTCAAGTCATTTACATCACCTGTAACGGAAGGATGAAAGCAGTGCGTAATGGGGTCGGGCAGGCTGGGAATATTTACACTACAGAAATGAGCAAACACTACAGATCAGCATCCTCCCCCCCACCATGGTTGCTAAACATATACCAGCCCACCCCCAGCTCAAACCAGCGGGCTCAACCCCAGTCTCTGGAAGAAAGATTTCTGCCAAGCACAAGAGTACATGGTTACCATCCCACTGCGCTTACATCCGGGGCCCTGAAAAAAATGAAAAGAATACTTCAGAGTGCTTGGCCCATAGCCAAGGCCCTCTCATGTTGCAAAAGCTCCTTAGGGTGAGGGGTGTGCAAAGCAACGGTTCTCGGTTCTCGGTGCTCAGAGTGGAACAACAGCTTAGCTGCCCGAGAGTACGAAGGCTCTGTGCTGCTCCTCAGGGTAGTGACCCAACCTCACGGCATGTGACTTTTTGTAAATGAATCAAGATTTTATGAATAGAAGCCCAGCTTTCCTCCCCCCACTCCGGGCCAGCCATGCCCGTCAGGGGATTTGTTTTTTCCTAGCTGAATTGACTCAGCAGTAGCTTCAGGAACCTGTTGGTGCACATGGCCAGCTCTCATCATATCAGAGGGTGCCAGAGCCCTGCTCTGCGCCCTCACTGGTTATACGGCAAACATTTGACTTGGCTTTCGTTCGAGGAAAAAGAAACTCAGTCCTAAAATAAAGAACTGAGCTTGGAAAGGGAATCTTTTCTTATTTTTATTTACTTATTTATTTTAGAGAGATGTTTTTGCTACCAGGCACGTGCACTTGCCAGAGAGACAGAGAGACAGAAAGTGAGACATCTCCTGGGGGGGGGGGGGGATGGCCACACCACAATCCCTTCTCCATTCTTCTCTCGGGATTTTGATTACACATGCACATGCATCTGGCGTGAGTTTTAAACTTCCAGGTCCGGGACTCGAACCACAGTCGACTACATGGGAGTCCATAACCAGTGGTTATGGGACATAACCATTATGCCATCTGCTGGTCCCAGAAAGGGAATCTTTTCTCCCCAGGTTTCTGGGATAAAGGTAGACCGGTTGCAAATCTGGCCAAGGTCTTAGCACCTTATAAACCCAAGGCACTGCAGCATGGATTTGAGCTACTCGCCAGACTACCACTGGCCATACTTATTTAAGACCTAAAAGATCCAGGCCTGAAGATCTATATACTGGTGGAACTAAGGCCCCTCAACCACAAATAATTCAAAATGAAAGGACTTCATAGAGTTACACTCCTTATTGAATCTGGCTTTCCCACTGGTCAATTTGGTGACTTAAAATTTGTGTCTGAGTTTCTTCCTCTGTAGAATACGGATGACCCCATCCTGATAGGGTTCGGGTAACTATTAAATACTTTAAAATTTGGGGTCCAGGCAGAAGCAAGTTTGTTAAGGTGGCTGGATCCCACATGACCGACTTCGTGGTTTGAGTCCCAGACCTGACAGCTTGAAAATCTTGCCAGGCACATGTGTGTGCATGCCCAAAATCCGGAGAGGAGAATGGAGAAGGGATTGAGGCATGGCTATCCCCCTGGAGATGCTTTCCCTGTCTCTCTCTTTCTCTAACCAACAAGCACACACATTCCATAGCAAAACTAAAAAACAAAGAAAAAGCTTTATATATGTAAGATGGGGGCCGGCAGGTGGCATGGTGATTAAGAAGCTGGACTCCCACATGTCTGACTGTGGTTGGAGTACCAGACCTGGTGGCTTGCTTTCTCACTTTCCCTCTCTGTCTCTGTCTGGTACAATTAAATAATAATAATAATAATAATAATAATAAAATTAAATAAATGGTTCTTTAAAAAAGTATAGGCTGATTAGAGAAGTTCCTGGCATATGGTAAGTGATCCATAAATGTTTGCTATTGTATGAAAGGCCGACATCCTTTCTACTTGTTCTCAGATTGGATATTTGTGACGAGGTTAACCGAAGCCGAATGACTGTCTTTTCCTTTTCCTATTGATTTATTCCCTGCACCCTAAATATGTCATCTAACCCAGGAGAGGTGCGTTGCAAGGCGGATCCAGAAACCAATCATCACGCAATCCCTCTGCAGCCTGGAGTTGCAGTTCTAAGTGTCCTCCGGTGCTTACAAGTCGAGGCTTTGAAACCAGACAGAATTCGTTTGCTTCTTTAACTTTTATTTATTTATTTATTTATTTGTTTGTTTGTTTATTTATTTTTTTGTTTATTTATTTATTTTTAAGGTTTTTGCCATAGGGCACATGGGCTCACCAGAAAGACAGAGAGACAGTGATAAGGAAAGTGAGAAATCACCCCCCAGGGGGGATGGCCACGCTGCAATCCCTTCTCCTCCATTCTCCTCTCGGGATCTTGGGCACGCACACACAGGTGTGCCTGGCATGATTTTCAAGCCACCAGGTCCAGGACTCAAGTTGCAGTGAGCCATGTGGGAGTCTAGCGCCCTAACCACTACGCCCCCTCCTGGTCCTTAATTTCTAATTTTTTTTTTTGAGAGGTTTTTGCTATAGGGCACGTGTGCTCGCCAGACAGACAGAGAGACAGACAGAGAGACAGAAAGTGAGAAATCACCCCCCGGGGGGATGGCCACGCTGTAATCCCTTCTCCTCCATTCTCCTCTCGGGATCTTGGGCACGCACGCACACGTGTCCGGCGTGTTTTAAGCCACCAGGTCCGGGACGCGAACTGCGGTCGACTACGTGGGAGTCCAGCGACATAGCCATTACGCTAACTGCTGGTCCCTCTAATTTTTTTTTTTTTTTGAGAGGTTTTTACTTGCTGGAGGGAGGCAGGGAGACAGAGAGAGATGCAGTGAGAGGGAAAGTGACGAATCAACCCCCACGCCTCGATCCCTTTTCCATTCACCTCCTGAGATCTTGGACACGCACACACATGTGCCCGGTGAGATTTTCAGGACTCAAAATGCAGGTGGCCATGCGGGAGTCCAGCGACGTAACTGCTATGCCATCTGCTGGCCCCATCCATTTCTATTTTTAAATAAATGTGGACTTCCAGAAAAGTAGTGAAGAGTAGGCCAGAGTTCCTGACTGCCCCTCACCACCTTCCCCTGATGTCGGCATCTTAGGTAGCTACGAGACAATTATTAGAGCCGGAAAGCTGACCCCAAAACAAGTCTGCTTGAATTTCCCATTTGCCTCTAGCATCAGGACCCAGCGTGGCCTACAGCTGCTGTCTCCTTAGTCTCCTCTGACCACAACAGCAGCTCAGTCTTTGCATTTCATTCTTTTTTTTTTCTTTGGAGAGGTTTTTCGCTATAGGGTGCGTGCGCTCGCCAGACAGAGAGAGAGAGAGAGACATAGAGACAGAAAGCGAGAAATCACCCCCCAGGGGGGATGGTCACACCGCAATCCCTTCTCCTCCATTCTCCTCTTGGGATCTTGGGCACGCACGCACACGCGCCCGGCGTGAGTTTTAAGCCACCGGGTCCGGGACGCGAACCGCAGTCGACTACGTGGGAGTCCAGCGACATAGCCATTATGCTAACTGCTGGTTCCCTTTGCATTTCATTCTTGACCTTGACGCTACTGATGCATATCAGCAAATGATTTTATAGCGTGTCTTGCAATGTGGGCTTATCTGATGTTTGTGTGTGATAAGATTGAAGCCTGTCTTTCTGGCAGGTGTGGTGTCCTGTTCTTGCTGCAGTGTTCCAGAGACAACGGGATGCTGATGTACCTCCTGTAGCGCCAACGTCAACCTTGATGGCTTGGCCAAGCTCTCTCTACACAAAGTTACATATCTATTATCCAGAAAAGCCACAGAAAACAACGTCAGTACCCTCAGAATAAAGGAAGATTCTCCTGGCATGGCAGGGCCTCTGCAACGATGTTCTAGATTTGCATCCTGCCGTACAAAAGCGCTCACACGTGTTGGCCAACAGTCCGTATTTGGCTCTTCGACGTTCTATAGGAACTACTTTAACACACCCCTGGGGTAGCAGCTCACATGGAAAACGATCTTAGTTACCTCTACACGATGCTCTTTCGAGCAAGGTCTAAATGTTTTGTTGTGGAGTAATAGCGCAACAGAACATTAATGTTAACTAAGGGTCACATGCATGGGGTTAGCCAGTGGCACGGTGGTTAAGGCACTGGGGCCCATATGGCTAACTGTGTGGTTTGAGACCCGGACTGGCCACTTGAAAAACACACCAGGTTCATGCGTGTGCGTGTGTGCCCAAGATCTTGAGAGGAGAATGGAGGAAAATAGGTTGCAGTGTGGACATCTCCCCACCCCCAGGGAAGTGGGGTGGTGTGATTTCTCATTTTCTCTCTCTGGCAAGTGCATGCACCCTATAACAAAATTAAGAAAAGAAAGAAAGAAAACTGATGGTCAGAGATATTATTACATGAGAGGTATCTTTTAAAAAGTTTGTGGTGGGGGTTGTGGGAGGGAGAGAATCAAGAGGAAAAAAACAAAAGCAAACCATTTAACCAAAAAAAAAAGGGCAAATTATCTGTTGATGATAATGTGTATGGTAATGTCTTGGGACTGATATGCAGTATATTCCTGCTGGAAAGATTCATTTAGTAAGTGGTGGTGATGTACAGTAGAAAAAAAAAATAAGAAAAGAATGTAATAATACTTTAAAAGGAATTTAAGCCTTGACATTTCAAAGTGAAGAAAAAAGTTCATGGCAAATATGTTGTGTGGAAAATCTATGCATAGATTAAAAATTTTTTGAAGTTTTTGCTATAGGGTGTATGTCTTTCTCACCAGAGAGAGAGAGAGAGAGAGAGAGAGAGAGAGAGAGAGAATTCATCCCCTGGGGGAGATGGCCACAAGAAAAATCCCTCTCTTGGGACTAGCAGTTAGTGTAATGGCTATGTCGCTGGACTCCCATGTAGTCGACCGCGGTTCGAGTCCAGGCCTAGGTGGCTTAAGCTCACGCTGGGCGCGTGTGCGTGCGTGCCCAAGATTCCGAGAGGAGAACGGAGGAGAAGGGATTGCGGTGTGGCCATCCCCCTTTGGGGGGGGTGTGATTTCTCGCTTTCCTATCTCTCTGTCTCTCTCTGTCTTTCTGGAGAGCACATGTGCCCTATAGCAAAAACCTCTCCAAAATAAATAAATAAATAAATAAATAAGAAAACCCCTCTCTTCCATTCTCTTCTCAGGATTTTGGGCACACACGCACATGCTCCTAGAGTGATTTTCAAGTTGCCGGGTCCAGGACGCGAACTGTGGAGTCAGCTATGTGGGATCCAGTGCCTTAACTCTTACTACCTGCTGACCCTGGATTTCAAAAAAAAAATTCTGCACCAAAATAACTTGTACCATAATTTGATCTTTTCATGAGTGTGTTAGAATCCACTTGTATGTATGCCCAGGTCATAAAAGTGGGTAGGGGTAAAGCCACATGGTCCCAGGCAATAGACCTCCAAGGCCATGTCTTTCTTTCCCCAAATGCCATTTGACATACTCATCCTAATCAAAAGAGTGACTCTTAACAGATTGGCAGGGCCGGGGCTCCCGGAGCTAATTGGCACCACTGTTAGTCCTGCAGTTTACTCCTGCCTCGGGCCACTGCCTGGCAGGTGCTCTTCCCCAGAACCTGTAAAATAGGACTCGGGTAATTAAGAACTCTGAACAGCAGTTACGAGAACTAATTAGATGCTGCTTACAAAATACTTTGAACATTAATGATAAGAGTGTCTTCGCTCCAAGCATCACGTTTTCCTCCCAGTGAAACTCAGGGACCTGCATTCTCCCCGGTCTCGTCTCTCCATTGGCAAAACCAGCACCTTAGTAAAACCAGAGCCCAGGTGTCTTCAGGGTCTGTGCTGTCCTCACGCGTCCCCAAGTCCTGTCCTCCCTCTCCAGGGTGGATCTGGCACGCACCCACCTCTCTGCATCCTCAGGCTGGGGCAACTCGTCACTCTCTCTTGCAGGGATTGTAGTCAATGGCTGCTCAGCCTCGTCTTCCCCATCTTGTCCTCCCCTGTGCACTCACACACAGGAGCCAGGGCGAGCTTTTTTATTTATTTATTTATTTATTTATTTATTTATTTATTTAGGAGAGGTTTCTGCTATAGGGCGCATGCGCTCGCCAGAAAGACAGAGAGAGACAGAGAGACAGAAAGCGAGAAATCACCCCCCCCAGGGGGATGGCCATGTCACAATCCCTTCTCCTCCATTCTCCTCTCGGGATCTTGGGCATGCATGCACATGCGCCCAGCGTGAGTTTAAGCCACCGGGTCCGGGACTTGAGCCGCGCTCAACTACATGGGAGTCCAGCAACATAGCCATTATGCCAACTGCTGGTCCCCAGAGTGAGCTTTATTATGATTTTTTTTTAACCTTTTCTAATACTTTTTTTTTTTTTTTATTGCCAGAGAGTTCATGATCTGGCTAGAGAGAGAGGGAGGGAGAAGGCACCCCACTCTGGGTGTAGTCACGCTGCCATCCCCTTTCCTCCATTTCTCCAGCCTGTAAGACTTTGGGGTCTGTATGCACGTGTGGTGTTGCGCTAGCACGTTTTTCAAGCCTCCAGGGCTGGGATTCAAACTCAAGTTAGCCATGTGGGATCAGGCGCCATTAACCACTTCCCTACAGAGCTGGGCCCAGAGTGACCTTAGAGAGTAATGGCACCTACCTTCCCCTACTTAAACCCTTTCACAACTGCCTATTGCAGACAGACAGGACTCCTGTCACGGCTGGGTGACTCACTCATCCTGCTTCGCCAGGGGCTGTCTCGATTTCAGTCCTGAACACCCCACATCTCAGGAAACCCCTCCATTGTGGGCAAACCAGGACGACTGCCCACCCTACCCATGGCTTCTAAGGCTCACGCATATGGAGAGAGAGGTTCCTGCCTGCGTCAGCCCGTGTCATCTCATGCCCTCTGTCAGTACATGGGTCAGGTGTTCGAACACCCGACCCTCTCCACCCTCACAGCCTCAACACTGCGCTTGCCTTTCCCGCTGCCTGGAACGCTCTTCCTAAAACTAGATTTTCTCAGCCCTTAAGGCTCAGCTTAAATGCTCCAGAAAAGGTTTCCCTGATGGAAATGAGTTCTGCAGCTGCTGTCTACTGTGCGCTATGACAGCTTCCTTCTATTCTCTTCCTCCTCCTGGTCCCTAGTTAGAAGGAAACACACGCGCGTGTTTCTACACGGTCACAAAGCACTTCAGACACAAGTGTGGGCGTCCCACACCAAGCAGCTGTCCACTTCTCTGCAGACACCAGCCGCTGTCCCACCTTCGACTCGGTGCAGGTGCTGACCGTCCAGAGGTGGTACAGACCCCACGGGAGCAGGCTCAGTCAGAAGGGAGCCCCAACTTCGGTTGCCAGTCGTCAGTCTAAGCCTCCTGTCCTTCTCACCAGCTGGGGTTTCTCTCAGCCCCTCTTTGGGGTCTGTAATGTGCTTGAATGGCTCACTGGTCTCAGAAAATCACTTTACACACTATTTCCAATTTATTAGAAAGATAAAACTGAAGGGCCAGCAGGTGGGATGGTGGTTAAGGCCTAATCCGTGGTTTGAGCCCCGGACTCAGAGACTTGAAAAAACAAGCACATGTGTGCCCACCCAAAATCCCAAGGGGAAAATGGAGGAGAAGGGATTGCGGCATGGCCGCCCCTCCAGGGGATGCTTGCTTAAGTTCCCTCTCCCTGGCTCTCTCTGGTGAGCGCATGCACCCTATGGCAAAAATCTAAAAACAACGAGAGAGAGAGAGAGAGAGAGAGAGAGAGAGAGAGAGCGCTACCAGTGGGAAACAGCCAGGTGGGCGATGCACAGGGCGGGGTGTGGGGCAGGCAGGGAGCTGCCACGCTCTCCCCAGGTCACTGAAGTGTTTGTCCAACAGCTCAGGTCACGGAACCCCGTTGTTAAGGACGTCCATGGAGGCTCCATGACGCAGCCAGGATTGATCGGTCATTGGCCATGAGTGACTGAACTTCATCTCCACACTCTTCCTCCCCCCAGAGGCTGAGCGCCGGGAGGAGAGTCCCAGCTCCCATCACGGAATAGTCCCTGGGCAGCAGCCCCTGCGTCCTATCCTTCGGTCTTTCCTAAAGTCACCCCATTAACGTAACTCGGCACTTGGTAGGGGTTGTAAAAGACACCATTTCACCTTATCATTCAGGAGCTCCCAGAGTCTCAGGAGCCCCGGCAGGAATTGAGGGCCCAGCCTATAGAGGAGTTGCATTCTGGACTTAGTTTGCTGCCTAGTTCCTACCCCTGACCGTCAGAGGGCAGCGAGGCCGGCTGCAAGTCACTGTGGTGTCCCAGCACACAACACACAAGTGACCAGAAAATATTCACCAAACTGTTTTTATAATCTGGACAATCACCCCCAAACATCAAGGAGAGCTGGGCCTGGAGAGACGGAGGTGGAGGATTCGCACACACCAGGGACATCTGGTAGACCTGGCTCACCTCTAACCTCTGCTGATAACTGAGACTTGACGTCAAAGAGACCACAAAGAAACCCTGTTTTAGCCAGAACCTGGAGGGGTTAAAGGACTTGCCCTGAGTTACACTCTGTTTCCACTTCACGTAAGGGTAAAACTGGTATTTCCGGATCGCCTACCAACCGCCTTCTCATTTCAAAGGATCTCTCCAGGCCTTATCTGTTCCAGTCCCTTCAGACAGAACCTGTTACTGTTCCCATTTAACAGACATCTGGAGACAAGAGAAAGAAATGACTTCTCCAAGGTCACGCGATTACGGTGAGACAAGCAAGGGCTTCGTTCTTACACACTGTCTCCAGTTTTTAATCTTTTATTTTTAAAAAAAAGATTTATTTAATTTTATTTATTATTATTATTATTATTATTAAAATTCACTCCATGACACTTGTGCTCACCAAAGAGAGAGAGAGAGGGAAAGTGAGTCACCAAGTCTGGGACTCGAACTGCAGCCGGCCATGTGGGAGTCCAGTGCCTTAACCACTACGCCACCTGCCCCTTTCATTTTTTTATTATGTATTTTATACAACTACGCTATCGAGTATCTTTTCCATAGTGAACTGGTTAGTAAATGCTACGAAAGAAAGAGAGAAAAGAGAAGGATTAGGAGCAGGGACAGCTCAAAAGTGATAAATTACCAAAACGAACCCAATGCTTTAGTTCCAGATCCATTCGCTCGTTCATGCAGTGACTATTTGAGTCCCTACTGTGTGCTGTGAATTGCTCTAGACACAGGGATACAGCAATGGGCAACATGGACAAAGCCTCCCCCCCCCCCCCCAGCTTATCTTCTAGTGCAGGAACGAGGCAACAGCAAACACATAGGTGTCTACTTGTAGGGGTATCCGTGGTTAGAGTGCCAGGATGGGGCACAGCAGGGGGAGGAGCTGCTGACAGGCAGGGACGCCGCAGTTTTCTGTAAGATGGTCAGGGAGGGCCAGCAGGCCGTGTGGTGGTGAAGGTGCTGGATCCCACACAGCTGACCATAGTTCTAGTCCCAGACCTGGCAGCTGGGAAAACCCACTGGGCACATGTGCGTGTGTGCCCCAATCCTGATAGGAGAATGGAGGAGAGGGGATTGTAGCATGGCCATCCCTTTTGGGGGCTGATTTCTTACTTTCTTTCTCTCTTTCCCTCTCTCCAGTGACCACATGCACCCTATGGCAAAAATATGAAAATATAAAATAAAAAATATTTTTAAATGATCAGGGAAAAATGTTCAGCGAGATACCACTTGAGCAGAGACTCTAGTACATGAAGGGCTAGAACCAGAAGATGAATGTCCCCAGCAGGGGGGACAGAGGCACCATGGCTGATGACTCAGAGGCAGGGAGAGAAAGCTCAGAGGCCCTAGGGTCAGAGTGGAGTAAACTAGAAGGAGGGAGAGCTCACCTAGCGGGCTGGGACCAGATCCGGAAGGTAACTGCTCTTAACACCGCTCCGTCTTAAACCGGCGTGCCTTTATGAAGCCCAGTATTTACAAAGGTCCTGGGAAAGTGGGGTTTTCCTGGTGCGTTTGTGTGCGCCTCAGAGTGTTAACCAGAGCCTGGGTTTGCCTTTTCCCCCCTAATTACTTCTCACTGTTAGAATGTTAATCTGTCCAAATCCATTCAGCGTCACTCGTTTGGAAATCGGCCTCCCAGAGCTTGTAGCGAGAGACCAGGCCCGGGTGATCGTGACCGTGGCAGGGACTCCAGCTCTTGTGCAACGTGCAGTTTCAGGCTGGTTTCTAAACCTAAGGGAGAACCGGAGTCACCCTTCCCTCAGTCGGAGAGAGGTTTATTCCCTTTTCCCAGGTGCTTCTTGGTTGGTTAGCACGTTACTTAGTCAGGTGAGCAGGTCTGTCTGCCTACATCAAAGCCTGCGCTTGGGACCAGCAGTTGGCGTAATGGCTGTGTCTCTGGACTCCCACGTAGTCGACCGCGGTTTGAGTCCCAGATCCAGTGGCTTAAACTCACACTGGGCATGTGTGCATGCGTGCCCAAGATCCCGAGAGGAGAATGGAGGAGAAGGGATTGCGGCGTGACCATCCTCCCTGCGGGGTGATTTCTCGCTTTCTGTCTCTCTGTCTCTCTCTGTCTTTCTGGTGAGCGCACTCGCCCTATAGCAATAAGCCTCTCAAAATATATAAATAAAGAGAAAAGAAAAACAAAACCTGCCCTGGCCGCATTCACGAGATAGCTTTAATCAGTGAGCTTAACTTCTCTGAGCCTCAGTTTCCTCCCTTGGAGAAGGGGCAGATTGAGTATCCCTTATTGGAAACGCTCAAGACCAGAAGTGTTTCTGATTTCAGATTTGGGAATATCTACACATACATGATGAGATACCTTGGGGACAGGACCCAGATCTACACACGTCACTTATTTAAGTTTCACAGTCCTTACCCACAGAGCCTGAGGGTGGTTTGATGCAATAGCTTGGCATTGCAGCCTTTTGGCCATGCTCAGTCACGTGAACTCAGGTGTGGAATTTTCCTCTTGTGGGTCATGCCAGTGCTGAAAAAGTTTCTGATTTTGAAGCATTTGAGAGTTTTACTTTTTTGATCAGGGATGCTCAACTTGGTTTAGTTTTCTACCACTGTGTGCCACGTTAGCCCACATCAGAGCACTGAAACACCACCCACGTCACAGTTCGCAAGTCAGAGCACCCAGATGGCGTGGTGCATTCTCTGCTCAGAGGCTCGCCAACCTGAAATCGAAGCGTAGCCTTTTTTTTTTTTTTTTTTTTTTTTTTTGCTATAGGGCGCGTGCGCTTGCCAGAAAGACAGAGAGACAGAGAAACAGAAAGCGAGAAATCACCTCCCAGGGGGGATGGCCATGCGACAATTCCTTCTCCTCCATTTTCCTCTCGGGATCTTGGACATGCACGCACACACACCCGGCGTGAGTTTAAGCCACCGAGTCTGGGACTCGAACCACGGTTGACTACGTAAGAGTCCAGGGACATAGCCATTACACCAACTACTGGTCCTCAAAGTGTAGTTTCCTTGCCGGCAGCCACTCGGGACCTCTCTGTGCTGCTTTTGTTATTTTAGATACACACACACACACACACACACACACACACACATATATATATATATATAATTAGAGATTTTTACTTCAGGGCACATGTGTTTGCCAGAGAGACAGAAAGCGAGAAATCACCCCCCAGGGGGGATGGCCACGCCACAATCCCTTCTCCTCCATTCTCCTCTCGGGATCTGGGGCACGCACGCACACGCACCCAGTGTGAGTTTTAAGCCGCAAGCCCAGAACTCAAACTGTGGTCGACTACATGGGAGTCTAGAGACGTAACCATCTTTTTACTGCCGGAGCATGTACACTCGCCGGAGAGAAGCAGAGGATGAGGGCACCCCTCCCTGAAGGGCGCCGTCACGCTGCAGTCCTCATCTCTCCAGAAGAATGTGAGTGAGGCCTGCCATGCACATGTGTCTTAGCGTCTGCCTGCTTTTCCCTGATTTAGATGACACAGAAATGGGTAAATAAAGTGTCTCCGTTTGGTCTGAATATTTTCTACGAGAGTGACTCCACAGGTGTAAAAAAAATCCCTGCAGCAGCCTCGATCCGTGAATGCCAGAACTCTGAGGATTGAACTGCACGGGGAGCAGCGACCGAGTGGCAGTACTGCATCTGCCAGGTCTCTGGGGAGTGACATTCCTGGGTCAGTGCATATCTGGGTTCGCTGAGTCAACTCTGAGTTATGAGAATTCTATCATTCTGCCTACTTTGCAAGTGCCTGCCGGCAGAGAGTCTTGGCTTCTGGCTCATGGCAGCCTGGAAGTCCCACGGAAGAAGAAGCAGGTGTAGCCTGTGGTGTGGACGGAGGGGTGCACCCTCCCCCATTCACGTCCTGAAGCCCGGACCCCAACATGAGTGTACTTGAGAACAGGGCCTTTAAAGAGGTAATTAGAATTAAATGAGATCGCAAGGGTGGAACCCTCATCCACTAGGATTAGTGTCCTTATAAGAGGAGGAAGGGACACCGGGATGCACACGTACACAGAGAAGAGGCCACATGAGGACACAGCAAGACGGCGGCCAGGGAGAGAGGCCTAAGGTGACACTGACCTGCTGACACCCTGATCTTACACTTGCAGCCTCCCCAGTTGTGAAAATACATTGCTGTTGTTTAAGCCGCCCATACTACGATTCTCCATTATGGTTGCCCTGGCCAGTGAGCACAGTGTGACCCTTGGGTATGCATGCACCTGCATCCAGCATGTTCTTCCTTCCTCCGGGTCCCGGACTTGAACCATGTATTCAGCTGTGTGGAATTCAGCCACCATAATGACCACACCACCAGGTAAACCTAAAACAATTACTTTTTAAAAAATGTATAAAGAGTGTTGATTCATGATTGACAGGCTAATTCTCAATTATTCAATTGCTATAGGAAGTTTTCAGGGAGGCCATTATGTATTGTTTTTTTTTTTGGAGAGATTTTTGCTATAGGGCACGTGCGCTTGCCAGACAGACAGAGAGAGACAGAGAGACAGAAAGCGAGAAATCACCCCCCAGGGGGGATGGCCACGCCGCAATCCCTTCTCCTCCATTCTCCTCTCGGGATCTTGGGCACGCACGCACACGCGCCCGGCGTGAGTTTTAAGCCACCGGGTCCCGGATGCGAACCGCGGTCGACTACGTGGGAGTCCAGCGACATAGCCATTACGCTAACTGCTGGTTCCCACATTATGTATTTTTCTCACTCAGTAAATACGAAAAGCCCCATCGATGTTAATAGGGAGATTCCAATTGAAGGCAAAGTTGGGAGCCACTGACCTAAAACTTTCTGACAACGTAATGGGTCGTTGGGAGGTAATATCAGTAAAACCAGGAGGTTAATAGGCATTCGTTTAAGTGGTTCCTGGGCGGAGTCTGGTGGTTGGCAGGCCAGTCACACGGCTCGATGCAAGTTTGGCAGGATGGACATGCTCGTAGGCACACTTGGACTGACTGTGCAGACTCGTCTGGTCCTACTATCCAGAGCAAGCTTGAGAAGATTCAGATGAGCCACCTGGGGCTGGCTGAACAACTCGGAAGGGCTTGCCCCCATGCTCGGCACCCTTTGAATGATCTATGGATTCTGGAAGCTTGATCTGGCTACGGTCTCCCTTTGAATGGTTGCTGCGTGTGGGGGGTGAAAGTAACTTGTACGTTGAGCAGACAAATCTCATCCTCCTACGGAAAAGGACCCCTGGGGGGCCAGCAGGTGGTGGAGCGGCTAAAGTGCTGGGCTCCCACATGGCCAACTGAGGTTTCATTCCCAGACCCGGTGGCTTGAGAATGATGCTGGGCATATGTGCGTGCATGCCCAAACTCTCAGGAGGAGAAAGGAGAAGGGATTGTGGTGTTGCCATCTCCCTCTGTCTCTCTCCTGTTAGTGCATACACCCTAGAGCAAAAACTCTTAAAAAAAAATAAAAATAAAAAGGAAGAAAGAAAAGGACCCTGGGGAACCAGCAGTTAGCGTAATGGCTATGTCGCTGGACTCCCATGTAGTCAACCGCGGTTCTCGTCCTGGACCTGGTGGCTTAAAACTCATGCAGGGCGAGTGTGCGTGCGTGCCCAAGATCCCGAGAGGAGAATGAAGGAGAAGGGATTGCAGCATGACCATCCCCCCTGGGGGGTGATTTCTCGCTTTCTGTCTCTATGTCTCTCTCTGTCTGTCTGGAAAGCGCACGCGCACTATAGCGGAAACCTCTCCAAAAAAAAAAAAAAAAATTAAAAAAAAAAAAGGAAAAGGACCCTGGAATGTTGTCAATATTCCTCTTGCTATATTGTTTTTTATACCCATAGGATGTGTGTTCTTGCCAGAGAGAGAGAGAGAGAGAGAGAACCCTTAGTTGGGGGTGGTCATGCTGCAGTCATTACTATCAGAGCAATCCTGCCTCCACTTCTCGGTCCCATCAGGATTTTAGGCACACAGGCACCCCTGCTTGGCATGTTTTGTAAGCTGCCAGAACAGGATTTGAACTGTGATCAGCCAGGTGGGATCCAGCTTTCTACAGAGCACTTAACCACTGTGCTGCAGGGCCAGCCTCTTCCTGCCACATTCATTTTAAAGTTTACTTATCTATTGTTTCCATGAGGGAAAGGGAGACAGGCACTCCCAAGAGAGTTTCCACACTGCATTCCACCCCCAAGCTCAGCCCGCCTGGATCACGGGCATGCGCACATCCAGCACAGGGGGACCTTGGCATGGAAGTCCAGGGGCTTCCCATGTGGGTCCAGCATTCCATTTCTGGGGTGCCACTGTGTTGTTAATAAAGTGGATGCTTTTTTACTTCTTATTTTTAGCTATAGTTTGCAAGCTCTCATTAGAGAGAGAGAGAGAGGAAGTGAGAAAGAACCCACCTGGGGAGATGGCCACACCACAATCCCTTCTCCATTCTCCTCTCCCGAGTTTGGACATGCGCGCACGCACAGTCGGCCTGATGTCCAAGCTGCTGGTTCTGGGATTCGAATGGTGCAACCAGCTATGTGGGATCCAGTGCCTGAACCTCCTCGCTACCTGGGGCCAAACTAAGTAGCTATTCGAAGAAAAGGCAGTCACACTATATATATACTTAAATTCCTTTCTTTCGTGAGAGTGAGAGACACGCACAGAGAAGGGGAGGGGTGACGAACCTCCCCAGCGGAGTCTCACACTGCAATCTACCCTCAGGGTCAGCCAGCCGGGGTCAGGGACACCCGTGAGCACAGCATGCTCAGGAGGCCTTGGATTTTTTTTTTTTTTTAAGAGGTTTTTTTCGCTATAGGGCGCGTGCGCTCGCCAGACAGACAGAGAGAGACATAGAGACAGAAAGCGAGAAATCACCTCCCAGGGGGGATGGCCACGCCACAATCCCTTCTCCTCCATTCTCCTCTCGGGATCTTGGGCACGCACACACACGCGCCTGGCTTGAGTTTTAAGCCACCGGGTCCGGGACGCGAACCGCGGTCGACTACGTGGGAGTCCAGCGACATAGCCATTACGCTAACTGCTGGTTCCCATGGAGGCCTTGGAATTTGAACCGACCATTTCCATCAGGATCTTAACAAGGACGTGCCGCTTAAGGCCACTGGCTCCCAGGGGACGTTTGGAAGGCTCATGGCGGATGTGACTGCAGAGGCCGGCAGTGTCTAAGCAGAGAAAGCTGAGCCCCGCTAAGGACTTGCGGTTTTGTCAGCCAGGAGAAATGGAAGGACGTTAAACAAGGAACATAATGATCATTTAAAAAGTATATATTTTATTTATTATTATTATTTTAATTTGATCAAGAGAGACAGAGAAAGCAAGTGAGAGAGACAAAGGGAGAAAATGACACGTTGTTGAATATGTCTTTGCTTTTCTTCAGCTGAGTTTCTGCCCTTCTTTCCCGTCTCCTCTGCAAACTGCCATCACCAAACTACGCCTAGACCTAAGGGTTGGCCCACACGGGTGGTGCTGTGGGTGGTGCCATGGGTGGTGCCATGGGTGGTGCCACAGCTGTTCCTCTGAGATTTTCAAGTGCTGAGTCATGTGCTTCTTTAACCAGGAGGTACACTTACCCTCGTTCTTTTTAAAGTTTATTTCCTGAAGGAGAGAGGGAGAGAGAGAGAGAGAGATACAGACAGAGACATACACACAGACACCATTCACTGGGTCTTCACGCCACGATCCTTCCCCAGCCTAGGAGAGCGAGAATCTTGGGCATGCGTTGCATACTCAGGTGGCCCTGGGGGACCAGGCGATGGTGCTGCTGGTCTGGGACAACAGTCCAAGAAATATGGCTCTAGAACACCACCCTCACTTTTCAGATGGGATCTCTCGGTGTCCTGGCTGGTGCCTGGGTGTTATGAGTGAAGCGTTAACGTGCTTTTCCATGATGCAGACTGAGCCGTAACACCTTACTGCTCAGCTTCCCACCCCACGGAGGTTGGCTTCTGCTAACCCCCGCGTAGTCTCACCTTACACACGTGCAACTACTCACAGGAGACTCTCCATAAGAATTTGTGGAGCCTTCCTGAGACCAGCAGGTGGCCTGGCAGTTGAGGCATTGGCCTCCCACACGGCTGACTGCAGTTCGAGTCCTGGATCTGGAGGCTAGCTTTCTCACTTTCCCTCTTTCTGTCTCTCTGTCTTTGTCTTTCCCTGGTGAGCACACATGCCCTACAGCAAATTAAAAAAAAAAAAAAAAGATAATAATAATAAATATAAATAATTCTTTAAAAAAAAAAAAAAAAAAAACCTTTTGGAGCTTTCCCTCTATAAAACTCTTCCTCTCTTCCAGGGCCTTATCCTGCAGATTCCAGCTGCTCGCCTGCCTCCAACTCCTCCTCTGTCTCCTCTGCCAGGTGGGACCTCCTCTTCCTGCTTAGACTCAGCTCACTGGGTCTTGGTCAGGAAATTTCCCTCATCCAGAGAGCCAGAATGATTCTATGTTCACAAGAGAAGAGTCTCTCTCCTCTCAGGGACCACAGACTTGGGCTGTCCTTGGCCACTTTCTCCTGTATTTTGCCCAGCTTAATGACTCCCCCACCCCCGCCAAGATTTTTACTATAGGGCACATGTGCTTGCCTGAGAGACAGAGAAACACTGCAATCCCTTCTCCTCCAGTCTCCTCTCCAGATTTTGGGCATGTGCACGCACCCAGCATGAGTTTCTTTTCTTTTTTTTGGAGAGGTTTTTGCCATAGGGCACGTGCGCTTGCCAGAAAGACAGAGAGAAAGAGAGAGACAGAAAGACAGAAAGCGAGAAATCACCCCTCAAGGGGGATGGCCACGCTGCAATCCCCTCTCCTCCATCCTCCTCTTTGGATCTTGGGCACACACACACACGTGCCTGGCGTAAATTTAAGTCACCGGGTCCAGGACTTGAACCGCAGTCGACTACATGGGAGTTCAGTGACATAGCCATTACGCTAACTGCTGGTCCCACCCGGCATGAGTTTCAAGCTGCCAGGTCCCGGGTGCAAACCTCAGTGGACTATGTGGGAGTCCAGCGAGGTAACCAGTCCGCCATCTGCTGGTCCCCAGCTTAATGACGTTTTAAATGGTGGGATGACTAGTCTGGGACCGATTATTGCCATAGCACGGCCTGGAGTGGAAGTCCTGGTTCAGACCTTGGGAATTTAAGGACCCTCAGGCCATCTGGACAAAGACATTATGCAGAAACAAGCCCAGAGATAAAGTTTTGGAAGAATGGGGTATAGATACTGATTAGAACCCAGGACACAGATCACATAGGAGAGTTACATAAGAGAAGAGTGGGGGGTCAAAGATAGAATTTGGGGGCCACCAGTTTTCATCAGTGGAAGAGGTTGGCAAAAGAGGCAGAGGAGTGGTCCAACAGGTGGGAGAAGACCAAGGATGCCGGAAACCACCAGAGAAGAATCTTTCAAACTCTTTTCAACGTCTACCGTTGAGTTTCCCCTGTGCTGAGAGATTTACAAAGCAAGCAAATAACAACAGCAGCATAAAGCAAAACCTCTTTATGGTTTTCTGCGCGCGTGCGCACACACACACACACACACACACACACACTGCTTCTTACATTTTTTTTCAGGAGGGCCAGCCCTATGACCTGGTGGTTAAGGAAACCAGATCCCATATGGCTGGCTGCACAGTTTGAGTCCCAGATCTGGTGGCTTAAAAAACATGCTGGGTGGGACCAGCAGGTGGCATGGTGGTTAAGGTGCTGGACACTCCCACATGGCTGACTGCGGTTCGAGTACCGGACCTGGTGGCTTGCTTTCTCACTTTCCCTCTCTCTCTCTCTGTATCTCTCTCTGATCAAATTAAAATAAATGAGTGAATAAATAAAATTAAATAAATAATTATTTAAAAACAACAACAACAACAAAAAACCCATGCTGGGTTGGGGGCCAACAGATGCCATGGGGATTAAGGTGCTGGACTCTCACATGGCCGATCATGGTTCAAGTCCTGGACCTGCCGGCTTGCTTTCTCCCTTTCCCCTTCTTTCTTTCTGGTGAGTGCATGTGTCCTGTAGCAAACTAAAAAATAATGATAATAATACTAAATAAAATTAAATAATTAAAAAAAAAAACATGCTGGGCATGTGTTGTGAGTTCCTCAAAAACCTATTCCAGGGGAACCAGCAGTTAGCGTAATGGCTATGTCGCTGGACTCCCACGTAGTCGACCGCGGTTCGCGTCTCGGACCCGGTGGCTTACAACTCACGCCGGGCGCGTGTGCGTGCGTGCCCTAGATCCCGAGAGGAGAATGGAGGAGAAGGGATTGCGGCGTGACCATCCCCCCTGGGGGGTGATTTCTCGCTTTCTGTCTCTATGTCTGTCTCTGTCTGTCTGGCGAGCGCACGCGCCCTATAGCGAAAAACTTCTCCAAAAAAAAAAAAAAAAAAACCTATTCCAGGTTCATACTCAGAAAATAAATAAATAAATAAACAAAGGAGACACAGTTTCCAAATGCCATCAGGGAGAACCAGACCCAGTGCTGTAGCTTCCTAAGGGGTGCAGAGAAGTGGGAGGTACCTATTTATAAGCCAGAAGCCACGCCTACACACAGGTGCACGCGCTGGAACGCACCTGCTCAGTCACTTCTCACGGTCCGCCTCTGCCACTCTGCCACCCCTCGCAGCTGTCCGCAGGTGTTCCGAGGATTACGACAGAGAGATGTTAAGCGGCCATTCGCCCTGTCTCCCACGGGCAGAACGAAAGGAAAGAGGCTTAGACGTCAGCAAAGGATTTAGATGTGAGACACTGCGTGGCGAAGATGGCTATGTGCCCAAGCGAGGGCTCCCGGCCTTTCTGACTTATTCCCACCTCCGTTGCTTGTTTTTGGCTATCACAACTGTAACAACAGCAACAGAGAATGCTTATGCAGTTCTTTTTTTTTTTTTTAAGAATTATTTTATTCAACTTTATTTATTTATCTATTTGTTTATTTCAAATTGACCAGAGAGGGACAGATTAAGGGAGAGAGAGAGTAAAGTGAGAAAGCAAGCCACCAGTTTTGGGACTCGAACTGCCGTCAGCCATGTGGGAGTCCAGTGTCCTTAACCACCACGCCACCTGCTGGCCCCGCCTATACAGGTCTTACTCTGGGCCAGGCACTGTCAGTCTTTTCTTCGTTTACGCTTATTTAATGTTCACAGCAACATGATGACATAGACACCATCACTGTCCCCATTTTACAGATGAGGACACTGAACATGGCCAGGACGAGTAGCTTGCCAGAGCTCAGAGACGGCAAGTGGCAGGCCGACATCCGTCCTGTGACTCGCTGTGGCCGAGCTGCAGATGCTGCACCAGAAGGCAATTCAGAATAAGGTGGGCAGGTGCCAACCAGCTGGCGTGGAGACTACAGTGGATTGTATAAAGTGGCCCTAAAGGAGCCATGGCCCTCTGGATTTTATTTTATTTTATATTTTGGAGAGGTTTTTGCTATAGGGCGCATGCGCTCACCAGACAGAGAGAGACAGAGAGACAGAAAGCGAGAAATCACCCCCCAGAGGGGATGGTCATGCCGCAATCCCTTCTCCTCCATTCTCCTCTCGGGATCTTGGGCACACACGCACACGCGCCCGGCGTGAGTTTAAGCCACCGGGTCTAGGACTCGAACCACAGTCGACTCCATGGGAGTCCAGCAACATAGCCATTATGCTAACTGCTGGTCCCCCTCTTAGCTATGTTCAAGCCCACAGTCCTGTGACGATCAGGACACTTATGGTGCTGGGTGGCCACCACATGCCCCATCTATCTCCAGGACATTTCCATCTTCCCGCACTGAGACTCTGCTCCCATCAGATAAGAGGTCCCCAACATTTCCTCTTCCCAGCCCCACTAACCACTGTTCTACTCCCCGTCTCTGTAAAGATCGGTCAATAAGCTTTGAGGTGGCTTGTTAGGGTGCAGTGTGTAAATTTATATAGTACTGATAGATTTAATAATCCCTTTTGTTTGAGAGAGAAAGAGAGATTTTTGCTATAGGGCATGTGTGCTCACGAGAGACAGAGAGACAGAAAGGGAGAAATCGTCCTCTGGGGGGATGGTCACATCACATCCCTTCTCCTCCATTCCTTGTAGGGATCATGCGCCCTGCATGAGTTTAAGCCACCCATCCGGGACTCAAACCACCGTCGACTACGTGGGAGTCCAGCGATGCAACCATGACGCCATCTGCTGATCCCAACAATCCGCTTTTAGAATGTTTATTAAATACTAAAGTCGGAGACATTTAGTCGACCGTTCGGGGCGATGGACTTCTCTCGGGACCATGGCCCCGTTTGGCCTCGTGGAGAAGGCTCTGGCGCTGGTAAACGCTGCTGCCACTTCCTCGAAACCTCCGCTGGCCACATGTTGGCACTATGCCCAGGTTGGGCTGTTTCCTCCAACCCCAGCTGAGGCCCTACACCTGTTCAGGGCCTAAAAAATGGTCAGAAGCGCTCACACTGGTACCTTGGAACAGCTCACGGTTAAGGCAGCTCTGCCGACTGGTTCGGTGGCCACCGAGGTGTGGATGTGGTTTAGGCAGGTGTGGCATCGTTGGCTATCATGTTTTATTTTTCTGGTTTTTTTTGGAAAGGTTTTTGCTTTAGGGTGCATGCGCTTGCCAGAAAGGCAGAGAGAGACAGAGAGACAGAAAGCGAGAAATCACCCCCCAAGGGGGATGGCCACGCCACAATCCCTTCTCCTCCATTCTCCTCTCGGGATCTTGGGCACGCATGCACACGTGCCCAACGTGAGTTTAAGCCACTGGGTCCGAGACTCGAACCATGGTCAACTACATGGGAGTCCAGCGACATAGCCATTATGCCAACTGCTAGTCCCGACCGATCTTTAACATCTGATTATATATTTGATTTATTATGTGAATGTGCTTGGACCATGTGTGAGCAGGCTGCTATGGAGATAAAATAAGACATGTCAAAAAAAAAAAAAAAAAAAGAGTTGGAGATGCATCAGGGACCAGAGCTCACTTGGGCTCACTTTGTCATTTGTACATTTAATTCCAGTGTGTCATGCCTGCCGTGTTAGAGTTGCGATTATAATTATACCTAACATGTGCTTTAAAGTTGAGAAGGCAACTTCACCTTTAATGTATCATTCATCTTTTACAGCAGCCTTGTGAGGTGGAATTATTTTTTTCATTTTATAGATCAGGGGACTTAGGATCAAAGCCTTTAAGCAACTTGCCCAAGGTCACAGAGCAGAACAGGTTGGTCTACAACCATTTATCGATCACTCCTATTTGGAAAGAGAAACTGGGGGAGGACCCACAAGACATTTCAGTGGTTCGAATCCAGCACCTGGTGGCTTGGCTTGCTTTCTCACTCCCTCTCTCTCTGTCTCTCTTACTCTATCCCTCTCTGGTCAAATTAAATAAGGATAAAAATAAAGTTAAATAATATCATTTTTAAAAATCTTCAGCTAAGAACAAGAGGCTGAGAAGCCTCAGGTCACTGTCCCCAGCCTCTCCCCAGCATGGGCCACTGGATGAAAATGCAGAGAAGAACTGTCTCTCTCTTTTGCTTTTAGATAATTTTTTGAAGAATTGTTTTATTTAAGTTTATTTTATTTTAATTTGAACAGAGAGAGACAGCATGAGAGAGAGAGAGAGAGAGAAAGAGAGAAAGACGCCAGGTCCGGGACTCAAACCATGGTCGGCCATGTGGGGATCCAGCACCCTTAACCACCACTCCACCTGCTGGCCCTGGGTGTCTCTCTTTTTAAGAATGTGTCAGGGTCAGTCTTGTGCGCAGGGTAGTAAACTAAACCACAGTGCTGGGAGCGACAGGGCTGGCTGTGGGTTCAGAGCCCCAGGTTGGGCTGAAAACATGCCGGGCTTGTGCACAGAGTCTAAGCTCCTGGAGAGCTAGAGAGCTGGGGGAGGGGCTCACGGTGTAAGGAGGCCCTGCTGCAGGGACTCTTCTCTCTCTCTCTCCACTCTGCACATACATGCTCTCTTCCATGAATAAAATAAACTTCAAAAAATACATAAAAGTGGACTAGCCAATGGTGTGGAAGTTGAGGCCGCCGGATCCCACACGGCAGACGGTGCCGTTCTAGTTCCAGATCCAGTGGCTTGACAAACACACTGGGCGTGTGTGTATGCATGCCTCAAATCTCCAGAGAAGAATGAGAAGGGATTGCGATGTGCCTGTCCCCTGGGGGTGTGACTTCTCATTTCCTCTTTCTCTCTCTCCTTCTCTGATAAGTGCATGTATCTTCTAGAAAAAAAAAATAATATCCTTTTTCTTTTTTTTGAGAGATTTTTGCTATAGGGCTCATGTGCTTGTTATAGAGACAGAGAGAGAGAGACAGAAAGGAGAAATCACCCCCCAACCCAGGAGGAATGGCCACACTGTAATCCCTTCTCCAGTCATGAGAATTCTAGTTCCAAACCCAGTGGCTTGATTTTTGAGCATGTATACACATGCTCATGGCTTGAGTTTCCAGATGCCAGGCCTGGGACTTGAACTGCATTTAGTCACACAGGAATTCAGTGCCCTAACCATTATGCCACCTGCCATCTCCATGTATCCATTTCTTTGTTTGTTTATATTTCCTCAAGATTAGTAAGGAGGGACCAGCAGATGTAATGGTTATGTTGCTGGACTCCCACAGCCTACATGGTTCGAGTCTCGGACCCAGCGACTTAAAGCTCAGACCAAGCTCATATGCATGTATGCCCAAAATCCTGAGAGGAGAATGTAGGAGAAAGATTGCGGCGTGGCCAGCCCCCAGGGGGGTGATTTCTCACTTTCTGTCTCTCTGTCTCTCTGGCAAGCTCATGCACCCTATAGCAAAAATCTCTCCAAAAAAAAATTAGTAGGGAGAGGCAGGCACCATATTTAAAAAGCGGCCAGTATATCTTTTGGGTTTGAGAAGGGGGTCTTAGCTTTATTCCCTCTCCTATATGTCTGTCTGTCCGTATGTCTGTAACCGTGGACCTCACAGCACTTTATTCTCAGGGACCAAGTAAAAATAATGGCACCTCGGCCACATATAAAATTCTGTGCTGTCATCAAGCCATGTATGAAGGAAGGTGTTTGGGATTCCTCGGGAGCTCAACGCGCCCGGTTGCCGCACTGTTTCACCCCGAACTGAGGAAATAAGAACTCCTCCTGGCTGGCAGAATTCCAGTCCTGGAGTCAATGCTGGCCAGGGGTGGGAGCTAGACCACAAAACCTTGGTAGTGCCCAGACACTGAGAGAATCTCTGTGGAAGAAGAGAAGGGAGCTTGGACATCAGCAGCAGCCACTGTTAAAAAAAAGCCCCCGGCCCCAGCAGGGAGACAGGTGCAGAGCGTTCTGAAGAGCTTGTTCAGCCCTAGACAGCGCCCAAGAAATGTCCCAGAAACCCCTGCTTCTTGACATGCTGGGCTGAGTCTGGAACACGTCCAGGTGTGCGCCAAGGTGGCTGGGCGTGACACGTGAACATGGCAGCTGTGTTTGCAACCGAAGAGGAAGAAACTATTTTCATCTGACAGAAAATATCCTTGTTCCTTTGAATTTCCAACAAAGTAAACGCAGTTTGGGACGAATGGAAGCAACTCCATTTCCGTGGGGAAATCCCACGTATTCGTTTACTGGGGCCAAATCGCTTCCTTTGTACTTTTTTGTGGTCTAGAGAAATGGATGTGAGTTGATGTGAGTCAGTGGCTAATTTCCATGCATGCTAATTAAAAAAAAATGACTTCAAACAAAATCCCTTTTAGCAGATTTGCATATTACCCAAGTCTCTGGATTTGTTGAAAAGCATGGAAGGGCATATTTTTTAAAAAATAATTATTTTATTTAACTTGATTTATTCATTTTTTATTTATTTTAATTTGACTAAAGAGGACAGAGAGAGAGAAAGGCAGAAAGCAAGCCACCAGATCCAGGATTCGAACCATGGTAAGCCATGTGGGAGTCCAGCACCCTTAACAACCACGCCACCTGCCGGCCCCTGGAAAGGCATATTTGAAGAGGAAAGTCAGAAAAGATTTATTAAAGGGCAAGGAGTTATATGATCAGAACCAGCTAGTTTTCCCTCTGCCCCCACAAATGAACCCCAAGCCTAGCTTAGCCCTCCCCACCCCAAATGAAGCCTAGCTTCTCTAAGTAAAGCAAAGGACTCTCAATCCTGGCCTCTGCTGTAGACTCGGTGTGTTCTGGCTGACATGTTCAACTCGGTTAGAAATCTGGTTGGCTTCCAAGTACATGCAATATTAGAATGGAGAAAGCGTACAGATAACTATCTCAGTTTTCTTTCCCTCGGACACACTGACAATGATTCTTTGTAAAACATCTTGGGGCATTGAAGGAAGTTATCGACACACGCTTTGCAGAAATCCATGAAGAGCTGACCATTGCGATGGGTCTAGAACGTGGATGCTGCCATTCACGGGGTTCATGCGTCGTGTGATTGAAACACCCATGAAGAGCTGCCACATGGATGAGCCATGAACTCTCAAGGTGCAGGCTTACAGGGTGGTGTTTTCACTTCCCGAGAGACAGAGTGACGTCCTCAGGTGACACAGGCAGAACTAGCAGACACAGTCCGCTCCCCTCCCAACCGGAGCGCACAGTAGACACCCACACTTCCTCCAGCTTCTCAGAAACCCTTGCAAACACAGCTTCAGCAGAAAGTGCTTGCTAGCGGTGTAGACAGGAGAGTACAGATGACCTGAAACTCAGGTGCCCTCAAGCCCTTCTTTTAGCAACTCAGTTTCAATGATTCCATCATCAGGAAAGTCAGGATGTGCTTTTCTATGCAAAACAAAACAAAACAAAACAAAAAAACATGCCCTGACTTTCGCAATGACCCAAGAGTTTCCCCATTCTGCTGCCCCGGGCGCCTGTCCCCAAGGCCTGCATCACAGGCAAGATTCATGTCTTCCCACAGAAGGAACGACGGGGTCCCGAGATGCATGGAGAATGATGCCACGCCGTGGGTCAGGCCACGCGGGACAGTTACCCTCGGGGAATTGAGTGCCAGCTGCAGGAAGATCTCACCAGTGTCGCTCGGACCAGGCTCACTGACTTCTCAGAACCAGCCAAGGCAATTTTAGATCGTCTTCTTCGATAAGTCTCGAGTTTTTCCAGTGCGGGGAAGAGACTAGAGATGGTTTCGTTGTCTTGGCTGTAGGGCTCTCACCCGAGCTTTCACCTTCTCACTCTTCCCAGAAACAGCAGATCGTTCTCACCAGGTCTCCAGATTCACGCGGTGATGTCCAACTTGCCAGCAGTTAATGGACATCTGGGTATGGTCTCACTCGTACTTTCCACAAAGACGAGACATTTCACTTCACAACATTACACTTTAACATGTCAATCTTGGGGCCAGCAGGTGGCATAGTGGTTAAGGCACTGGACTCCTACATGGTCGACTACAGTTCAAGTCTCGGGCCTGGTGGCTTGAAACTCATAACAGGTGCATGTGCGTGTGTACCCTAAATCCTGAGAGGTGAATGGGAGAGAAGGGCTGCGGCATGACCCCCCAAGGGGGATGATTTCTCGCTGTCTGTCTCTCTAGCAACCACACGTGCCCAGTATTAAAAATGTCTAAAAAAAAATGTCAAATGATTTGCTTAGATTTAAATGATGGGGAGTTTATTTTTTTTAAAATAATTACTTAATTTTATTATTATTATTTTAAAATTTGCTCATGAGAGTGAGTGAGAGAGAAAGTGAGAAAGTAAGCCACCAAGTCCGGGACTCAAACTGAAGTTGGCCATGTGGGAGTCCAGCACTTTAACTACCATGCCACCTACTGGCCTCACGAAGTTTAGTTTTAAAGCCTTTCTAGATGCACACATTTTATTTTATTTTTTAAAGGATGATTTCCTTTATTTTATCATTATCGTTATTTTTTAATTTGACCAGAGTGAGACACACATTGAGAGAGAGAAAGAGAAAGTAAGCTGCCAGGTCTGGGACTTGAACCATAGTCAGCCACCACGCCACCTGCCGGTCCCATGGATGCACACATTTTAAACGATCTCACACGCACACACACACAGTGAATTCCCTTTTCTATTTTTCCTTCTGATAAAGCACATGAAAACATGTGAAAGTGAGAGTGAGAGAGAGGTGCCACTGCCACAGGGACCAGCCATGCCACACTGCCCCTCCTCCTGTCCTCTAGTCCATTAGATCTTGGGCACTTGTCTATTATGTTTTAGGTTGACCAGGCAGGGGATTTGAACCACCGTCACTCTGTGGGGTCCAGCTTCTTTTGAACAGCATATTACTACTGGCCATGGAGTCAGTCCAGTCAATTCTTTTTAAAACCATAAATTCGGGCCTAGCAGGTGGTGCAGTGGTAAGGCACTAGACTCCCACACGGTCAACTGAGATTTGGGTCCCTGACCCGGCAGTTTGAAAATCACACCAGGTGCGTGTGCATGTGTGCCCAAAATCCTGAGAGGAGAGGAGACTGGAGGAGGAGGGATTTTGGTGTGGCCATTCCCCCCCGGGGTGATTTCTCATTTTCCATCTTATTGCCTCTCTCTGCCTTTCTCCAGCAAGTGTACACACCCAATGGCCAAAACCTGAAAACAAATCCAAACAAAAAACTCCCATAATTTCAAGTAATCACCCAACTGTGTGGTCTTCACCTTATTTTTGGTTATTAAGAGAATTTAAGCCCAGTCTGGTGGGATAGTCTATAGAATACTGGATGCAGTACTGGGAGCCTCCTGGCAAAGGCGGTTCGGATCCCCGGGGCAGTCTGAAAACATGCTGGGTACTTGCACTGCAGCCCAAGGCCCTGACAAGTGGGAAACTGAGGAAGGGCATCATGGCATGACGGGTCTCTGTCCAGAGTCTCTCTCCCTCTCTTTCTCTCGTGTACACACTGCTTTCTATCATGAATACAATAAATGATTTTTTTTTTTTAGGTTTTTTGCCTTCAGGCATATGTGTGCTCACTGGAGAGAGACAGAGACAGGAAAGGGAAAGTGAGAAATCACCCCCAGAGGGGATAGCCACTCTGTAATCCCTTCTCCTCCATTCTCCTCTTGGGATTCTGGGCACACACGCACACGTGCCCGCTGTGGTTTTTCAAGCCACTGGGTTAGGGTTAGGGTTAGGCTTGAGCCACTGTTAGTCAAATGGGGGTCCAGCCTCTTACCCACCATGCACCTGTTGGCTCCACTAAACAAAATTTTCTAAGAAAGATACTTTAAGTGACTGAAGGTAGTCAGTCTGTCCACGCCATAACCACGTCCAGGATTGAGTCTCCCGAGACAACGAATAGCGTGCTGATGGTTTCCATAGAAACATGAAGTCCATGGGAGCACAGAGAGAAACCACCCCTCCCCTCCCTTCCCCTCCCTCCCCTCCCCTCCCTGGGTGAGCAGAGCTCACACCTGTCAGGATTCAAGAAATGCCATCACTGTGGTTCTCTTCGCCACGGCCTGTGCGTGGGAACAGGACTGCACGCTTCAGCACGCATGATCCCCATGGCGCCCGGGAGGTGAGCGGAGCCGGAATCATCTCTCCTAATTGCGAGTGGGCCGCTGAGCCCAGAGGAGGCTCCGTGCCTTGCCCAAAGCCGTGGCGCACACGGATTCACACGCTGGGATTCAGACCTAGACCTCCTGAGTCCTAATCCGTGTTCTTTCCACACGCTGTGCTCCAAATGAGCATGATAACGGTGCTTTTGAAACACACTGTAATTCCTGTTGTGGGTTCCTCTTCTAAAATGATCATTAAAAAACAAACAATAGCTCGCCAGCTGACTGATACAGAGGCACCTCCGTTTCCACCGGTGTAGAAGGCACTTCTCTGCACGTGCGTGTGGTGGGGGGAGACCTTGCAGAGTATGGGGGCACCTCTGAGGCTGGCAGCAGCTGCCGGGTGTGCATGCTTGGGGGCGTTCCAAGGCTCCAGAGCTGGGCTGCAGCCACCGAATGCTTCCCCAGTCCCGCCCCCACGCCCCCACGCCCCCAGCTGCCCCGGCCTGCTTTTTCAGCCTCTGGTAAAGCACAGGGGTGGGACAGGAGGCAGCTGGCACTGGAAGGGTTGGCTGGATGAAGGATGAAGGGTTGGCGCGGCTCCTCGTAGGTCCTTGAGGTGAGGAAAGAAGTCGAAGATGGGAGAGATTGGCTTCGATTCTTGGAACTTGCCCCAAGGGGCTGGGGGGTTGTGGCCAGGAAAGTTTTGCACGAAGTGGCAGAACATGAAGTGCTGGTCCTTGTTCTCCAAACCAGAGTTGGCCAGCTCGGGAAGAAGCCCGACAGGCCGTCTGATCGACTCCTCAATCATTCATTAATTCATTCATTCATCTGCTCGTTCATTCAATGTGTGCTAATTGGACACGCAGAGGGGCTGAAATGGGACGGAAAACAATTCCAGGGTCTGCCCCCTCCGAGCTCACACTCTTTCTGGGAGGCACAAGCTTTAACCAAGCAAATTAATAAATAGCCTGTCAGCTGGCGATCAGTGCCGCGGGAACAGGAAGACAGGCTGGGAGGCAAGCGACGGTTTGGGTCTTACTCATTGGTTAGGCTAATAATGGTGTTGGTCACTGATAATGATTTTTTTCTCTTTTTTGAGAGTTTTTTTTTGCCATAGGGTGTGTGTGTTCTCCAGACAGACAGAGAGAGACAGAGAGACAGAAAGCGAGAAATCACCCCCCAGGGGGATGGCCGCGCCGCAATCCCTTCTCCTCCATTCTCCTCTCGGGATCTTGGGCACGCACGCACACGCGCCCGGTGTGAGTTTAAGCCACCAGGTCCGGGACACGAACCCTGGTCGACTACGTGGGAGTCCAGCAACATAGCCATTATGCTAACTGCTGGTCCCAATAATGATATTTAAACAGATTCTTGAAGGAAATGAGGGAAAGAACCATGGGAATATCTGACGGGAAGAGAATTCCAGGCAGAGGGGACAGCAAGTATCTAGGCCGGCAAGGGGAGTGCCTGGCGGCCAGGAGGCCGGTGGGCTCCAGTGAAGGGCATGAGAGGGACGGGGCATGGGGTCAGAGAGGGCGCAGCCCAGGCCTGTAGCCGGAGTTAGGCCTGGGTGAGATGGGGACCCCCGGGAGGGCTCTGGGTGGGGAACGATTGGCTAGGACTGTGCAGAGAACCTCCCGCTGCCATATTGGAACACATTTGGTTCTTCCATGGAACGGGGTGAAAATCTGCTTTGTTCTGGGACACTCTGAATACTCCTCAGTTGCCTTCATATAGTCTAGATTGGTTTTCATGCTTCGCCCTAGACAGAATTTTGTTCAGTTCATCCATTCGTTTTATTCCCAATCATTAGACTCTTGAAAACACAAAATCTAATCTTGCCAGTTTCCGCTCCCAACAGCTTTTCAAGGCCTTTCATTTGCTTTGAGGAGACAGTCCCGTCCCTTCCTTTTTTTTCTTTTTTTGGAGAGGTTTTTGCTATAGAGCATGTGCGCTCGCTAGAAAGACAGAGACAGAAAGTGAGAAATCACCCCCCCCCAGGGGGATGGTCATGCCACAATCCCTTCTCCTCCATTCTCCTCTCGGGATCTTGGGCACGCACACACACATGCCCGGCATGAGTTTAAGCCACCGGGTCCAGAACTCGAACTGCGGTCAACCACATGGGAGTGCAGCGACATAGCCATTACGCTAACTGCTGGTCCCTAGGAAACCCATTCTCTGCAACCCTTTTCTTAGAAATGCACTCTATAGGTTCTCCCTGCTGGCAAACTCAGTTATGAGCACTCCCCATGCTCTTTATATGATAATCAACAAAATGAATATGAAAAAACCTAATAAGGGGGCTGGCAGGTGGTGTGGTGGGTAAGGCATTGGACTCCCACAGGGTCGACTGTGGTTTGAGTCTCAGCTCGGGCAGCTTGCTTTCTCACTTTCCCTTTCTCTTTCTCTCTCTCTCTGGTCAAATTCAAAAAGAATAATAAATAAAATAAATAATTCTTTAGAAAACCTAATAAGAGTTCACAAGTGGGTTAATTCTTTATTACCAAGTGCTTTAAACATAAGGAAAACTAATGTCAAGTACATTCAAAACCTTCACTTACTATCTGCGACTTTGAGTCGAGATTTTAAAACCTCTTTTGTCATAATATATCAGCTGAATTTTCCAATAAACAAAAAACTTCCTACAAGCTTTTTTTTTTTTGAGAGGTTTTTGCTATAGGGCGCATGCGCTCGCCAGACAGACAGAGAGAGACAGAGAGATAGAAAGCGAGAAATTGGCCACGCCGCAATTTCTCCTCCATTCTCCTCTTGATCTTGGGCACGCATGCATGCCCCCCAGCGTGAGTTTAAGCCACCAGGTCCGGGACTCAAACCGCGGTCGACTACATGGGAGTCCAGCGACATAGCCATTACACTAACTGCTGGTCCCGAAGTTTTTTTTTTAATATGTAATTTTTTCATTGATTTCCCCCCCCCTTTGGAAACATTTTTTTTTCCTCTTTAAATATTTTTATTTTTTTAAATTTTTCTTTATTTTTTTATACCTTTGATCACATTATTTAACTCACAAAGTGAACATTTCAACATGTGAACGTTTCTCCTCAAGCTAGTTGATCAAAATATCTTCAACAGACAACCCCGCTACCTCCCCGTCCCATCAATGCTGTCTCCGTATCCCTCCTCCGAATATCCTTCCCCAGGTCCCGCTCCTCCACACACACCTGTCACTTGCCTCTTCAGTTTCTTCCCACAAGCTCTATGTTAAATAGGTCGAAGAAATCAGAACGTAACACCCTACCAGGACTTGTACGATAACAAGCTTAGTGTACACAGGGTGGTGTGGGGGGATCAGGATTAGGACTCGGGCCCAAGAACCCTCCTTTGCAAAAACTCTCCTTCCCCCATTGTCTTCCATTTGAAAAATTTAAATAAGCTATCCATCAGAAAGGCAATGCCAGCTTGTACATAAGTCTGTTTGACCCCGATATTTCTGTTTAAAGCGAGTGCAAACAAGGAAGCTTTTTTTTTTTTTTTCCTTTCGTTCTTGTTCTACAAACACACACCAAAAAAAAAACTAGAAATACCAGATGGACCTCCTGGAGGTAATTAATGCACAGAAGCTGAACTTTCTACCTGCGAGCTCGCTCTGCGTGTGCACCAGCGGCTCTGATGGAAATGGGGTGATTGCATTGAGCCCCTGGGTTAGATGGTGGATTCTCCTCGAATCATCATTTTGCTTTGGTTTCTGTCTCTTGGTCAAATCCATGAAATGACATTGCTGGTAAGACTCATGCTTTTATCATTTTTTTTTATTTTTATTTTTTTTTATTTTTTTTTCTTTATAAAGCTTTTTTTTAAAGAATTATTTTATTTTAACTTTATTTATTATTATTATCATTATTATTTTCCAGTTTGATCAGAGAGAGACAGAGAGCGAGAGAGAGAAAGGAAGTGAGAAAGCAAGCCACCAGGTCCGAGACTTGAACCGTGGTCAGCCATGTGGGAGTCCAGCGCCTTTAACCACCATGCCACTTGCCAGCCCCATGCTTTTATCATTTTTTTAAAAATTTGTTTATTTTGATTTTATAAATTTTGCTATAGAGCGTGTGCTCTCGCTGAAGAGGGGAGAGAGAAAGAGAGAAAGCACTCCCAGAGGGAATGGCCATGCCGTAATCCCTTCTGCTCCATTCTCGCTTCAGGATTTGGGGGCACACACACACACACACACACACCCTGCGTGTCGTTCTTTTTCTTTTTCTTTTCTTTTCTTTTCTTTCTTTCTTTTTTTTTTTTTTTTTTTTTTTTTGGGAGAGGTTTTTGCTATAGGGTGCGTGCACTCGCCAGAAAGACAGAGAGAGACAGAGAGACAGAAAGCGAGAAATCACCCCCCAGGGGGGATGGCCACGCCGCAATCCCTTCTCCTCCATTCTCCTCTCGGGATCTTGGGCACGCATGCACACGCGCCTGGCATGAGCTTAAGCCACAGGGTCCAGGATTCGAACCATGGTCGACTACATGGGAGTCCAGCAACAAAGCCATTACATCAACTGCTGGTCCCAATTTTTTCTTTTCTTTTCTTTTCTTTTTTTTTTTTTTTTGCTATGGGGTATGTACACCCACCAGAGAGAGAGAGAGAGAGAGAGAGAGAGAGAGAGAGCGCAAGAGAGAGCAGGAAAGCGAGAAATCACTTTCCAGGGAGATGGTCACTTCATAATCTCTTTTCCATTCTCCTCTTGGGATTTTGGGCACACATGCACATGCACCTGGTGTGGATGGTTTTCTTTTTTTAAGTTTTTGTTATAGGGCACATACACTTGCCAGAGAGAGACAGAGACAAAGAGAGGGAAAGTGAGGAGTTATCCCCCAACGGGGATGGCCATACCGCCATCCCTTCTCCTCCATTTGCCTTTTAGGACTTTGGGATGCATGCACACGTGCCCTCATGGTTTCCAAACCGCCAGGTCTGGGACTCGAACTGCAGCCATCAGCCATGTGGAATCTAGCTGCCTTAACCACCACACCACTGGCTGGCCCCCAGAATGATGTTTTTAAATAAATAAATATAGAAAGGCCAGATGGTGGTGTGGAGGTGATGGGTAAGCTCCCTGCGATTTCTCTGAATGAAAAGTTGTAGTTTCTGCTAACGCTGGCGACACTCATTGCTGAAAATAACAACAAAAACCCTACGTTTTATTTAAAGATTAGTGAAAGTAAGAATTCAACTTTTTTGAGCCGGGGACTGGCATGGTGGTGAAAGTGACTAAATCCCACATGCTAACTACATGGTTCAAGTCCCAGATCTGGTCTCCAAAAAAGTCACCAGGCATGTGTGCATGTGTGACCAAAATCCTGAGAGGAGACGGGAGGAGAAGGGATGGATTACAGGGTGGCTATCCTCCTTGGAGGGTGCTTTCTCACTATCTCTGTCTGCCTGCCTGTCTCTGTCTCTGTTAAGTACACATGTGCTATAACAAACTTAAAAATTTTTTAATTTAATTTTTTTGTCTAAGATTTTCCTGAATTCTATCAATGGGTGCTAGGCTACCAATCTCTGAGCGAATGGAAAACAAACAAAGCCCCAATTAATAAACAGTTAAAGACCTGTCTCCACCTGATGCAAAACCTTCCAGGCTGGGAATGCCACTCCTTTTCCAACCATTTCCCTGGGACTCTCCGTCCTAGGTACCCAGGAAGGGTCACTCCTGCCCATCCCATCTCCCAGTTACCTGGTGCTGTGGTTCTCTGGACATGCTGTTTCTGACCCCTGGAAGCACGCTCAGAGTAGATCCTTCCTGCAAGAGACGGGCCACACAAAGACAGCGACTCAGATAAGGCAATGCAAAATCTCCCAGGAAATTGAAGGAAAATAGGACATTTATCCTTTTTGTTTGTTTGTTTGTTTTTTTTTTGTTTTTTTTTTTTTTTTTTTTTTTTTTTGCCATCTGGTGCCTGTGCTGGCCGAAACAGAGACAGAGAAGGAAAGTGAGAAATCACCCCCGAGGGGGGTGTTGATTGCCACACTGCAATCCCTTCTCCATTCTCCTCCTGAGATTCTGGGCACACACTCACACACACCTGGTGTGATTTTCAAGCTGCCAGGTCTGGGACTCGAACCACAGTCCCCCCTGTGGGAATCCTGTGCCTTAACCATTATGCCACCTGCTGGCCTGAAAATAACACCATTTATGGGGCCAGCAGGTGGCACGGTGGTTAAGGGTGCTGGACTCCCACATGGCCGACCATGGTTCGAGTTCTGGACCTGGTAGCTTGCTTTCTCTCTCTCTTTCTCTCTGTCCCTCTCTGGTCAAATTAAAATAAATAAATAAATAAATAAATAAATATTATTTTAAAAAAATAACACATTTATCTCACTGACTTAAACCTTTCAGTGATTCTACTTTCATTTCCTGGAATTGAAAAATGACCTTCACTAGTAGTATTTTGTTTCCCAGCCAAATATTCTTTTATGAGAGTACAATTTGAGGTCAAGAAATGATGTTCTAGAAGAGCCTAGCTTTGGGATGATTAAGATTGGACGAGGCCAGGACCCTGTGCCCAAAATCCCAAGAAGAGAAATGGAGGAGAAGGGATTGCGGGGTGGCCATCACCCCCTGGGGGGGGTCCTTGGAGCCAGCGGACAGTATAATGGTTATGTCGCTGGACTCCCACATTAATGACTGTGGTTTGAGTCCTAGACCCGGTGATTTAAAACTCATGCTGGGCATGTGTGTGTGTGTGAGGGTGTGTGTGCGTGTGCCCAAAATTCCAAGAGGAGAATGGAGGAGAAGGGATTGCGGCATGGCCATCCCCCCGGGGGGTGATTTCTCGCTTTCTGTCTCTCTCTCTCTCTCTCTCTGTCTCTCTGGTGAGTGCACATGTCCCATTGTAAAACAATTTCTCTAACCAAAAAAAAAAAAACCAGTTTCCTGTACAATATGAAAGTACAACGTATAACTACTTTTATAAATGATCAGTATAGTTAGTGCTGCAAACAGAGTGAACGTTTTGTACACAAGTGTGTGTGTGAGACACTGCAGAGCGCATAATGATTTTAATAGTGTTCCAGGACACACTGCTTACCTAGGCAAAGAAAACACCGCGCTTTATTCTAAAGCAATGTGTGAATTCCAAAAGTTAGCTCATATGAGCAAATGCTGTAATGATAATGACCACCCATGGAAAGACAACTTCAGTTTTTAATGATACTGATCTAAACTGAGCCATTGTCCTTTTTTTTTTTTTTTTTTTTTTTTTTTTAAAGAATTATTTTATTTAACTTTATTTATTATTATACCATTATTATTTTTTTTTTCAGTTTGATCAGAGAGAGAGAGAGAGGAAGTGAGAAAGCAAGCCACCAGGTCCGAGACTTGAACCGTGGTCGGCCATGTGGGAGTCCAGCGCCTTTAACCACCACACCACTTGCCAGCCCCTATAAAGTAATTCTTTTTTTAAGTAATTATTTATTTTATTTATTATTCATTTATTTATTTATTTATTTAATTTTTTTTTTTTTTTTGGAGAGGTTTTTCGCTATAGGGCGTGTGCGCTCGCCAGACAGACAGAGAGAGACATAGAGACAGAAAGCGAGAAATCACCCCCCAGGGGGATGGCCACGCCGCAATCCCTTCTCCTCCATTCTCCTCTCGGGATCTTGGGCACGCACGCACACGCGCCCGGCGTGAGTTGTAAGCCACCGGGTCTGAGACGCGAACCACGGTCGACTACGTGGGAGTCCAGCGACATAGCCATTACGCTAACTGCTGGTTCCCGAGGCATTGTCCTTTGAAAATAATACCTTCCTTAATGTGAAAAGTCAAGAAGCTATAAAAAGTTGTACTTAATATAAACTTTGACATTTCAACCAGGGCAATCTGAATTCTAGATTTAACTATTTAGAATCATGAGCAAACAAGTTTCCAGGTATCTACAAGGTTCTTGATAAACCAAACCTCTGAGAAATTGTTTTGTAAATAAATTTGTCAATGAGGTAAAAAAAAATGTTGTTTTTGAGAGATTTTTGCTATAGAGCACATGCACTCACCAGAGTTACAGAGAGAGACAGAAAGCAAGAAATCACCCCCCCAGGGGGTGGATCCCGCGACAATCCCTTTCCCCCCATTCTCCTCTCAGTAGTTCGAGGACACATACACATGTATCTGGTGTGAGTTTTAAGCTTCCGGATCTGGGACTCGAACTGTGGTGAGCCATGTGGGAGTGCAGTGTCCCACTATGTCATCTGCTGGCTCTGATTGGTGATTTTTTTTTAAATTGTGGCACAATTAGTTTACAAATTTTATTTCATTTTTTAGTATTTCTCACTATAGTCTCTTGCTTTCAATTTATTGAGATGACATGGACTCACGCCAGGACAACAGCCTACCAGCACCATCCAATAGAAACACAGTGAGAGCCTCATGTAAAAAAAAAAATGTAAAAAGAAATAAGCAATTAATTTAAATAATATATTTAGCTTAATATAACCATAGTATTATTTCTTTTTCTTTTTTTGGAGAGTTTTTTGCTATAGGGCATGTATGCTCGCCAGAAAGACAGAGAGAGACAGGGAGACAGAAAGCGAGAAATCACCCCCCAGGGGGGATGGCCACGCCGCAATCCCTTCTCCTCTATTCTCCTCTCGGGATCTTGGGCACGCACGCACATGCACCCAGTGTAAGTTTAAGCCACTGGATCCGGGACTCTAACTGCGGTCGGCTACGTGGGAGTCCAGTGACAAAGCCATTACTCCAACTGCTGGTCCCATCATAGTATTATTTCAATATCCCATTCCTTTAAAAATGATTGAGGCTTTTTCCATTCTTGTTTCTTTAGTAAGCCTTCAAAATCTAGTAGGTATTCTCGGGAACCAGCAGTTAGCGTAATGGCTACGTCGCTGGACTCCCACGTAGTCGACCACGGTTTGCGTCCTGGACCCGGTGGCTTAAAACTCACGCTGGACGCGTGTGCGTACGTGCCCAAGATCCCGAGAAGAGAATGGAGGAGAAGGGATTGCGGCGTGATCATCCCTCCTGGGGGGTGATTTCTCGCTTTCTGTCTCTCTGTCTGTCTCTCTCTGTCTGTCTAGCAAGCACCTATAGCAAAAACATCTCAAAAAAAAAAAAAAAAAAATCTAGTAGGTATTCTCCAGTTCTGTGCAGCTCAGTTTGGGCCCGCCCCCGTCGAGGTGCTCAAGGGCCACCGCGTGCCAGTGACGGCCTGATGAGACAGCCCCACTTTGGAGCCAGGCTGACCAGTATAGCTGGCAGACTTTCCCAACCCTCACCTCTGCCTCAGCACCTTTTCTGATATTTATTTATCTTTTTAAGTTTACTTCTCTCTTCTATGAGCCATAGCCCGAGAGATGCAACCCAACAGGTCTTCATCCTGTGACCCACCCTAGCCTCGGCCAGCCCTGGATCGGGACACAGGTACCCAGTGTACTCAGGAGGTCTCCAGATGCGAGTCTGAAACCTTCCCGCGTGGGTCAGCCTCTCAGGTGTTTCACTGCCCTGCCGTCAACTGGCCCCAGATCCTTTCTTTTCTTTTTTTCTTTCTCTCTGTTAGGTTTTCGCCATAGGGCATGCGCACTGGCCAAAGACAGCAGGAAAGTGAGAACTCACTCCCTGGGGGGATGGCCATGCTGCAATTCTATCTCCATCCTCTTCCTGGGATTTTAGGCACTCCTGCACATGGGCCTGGTGTGACTTTCAAGCCGCAGTGTCCACTCCAACTGCAACTGGTCACATGGGAGATGTAACCACTATGCCATCTGCTGTCCCCCCACCCCCAGGTCCAATCTTTTTGTTTTTAGAGAAATTTTTGCTATAGGGCATGTGTGCTTCCCAGAGAGACAGAGAAAGACAGAGAGACAGAAAGCGAGAAATCACCCCCCAGGGAGGGATGGCCATGCCACAATCCCTTCTCCTCTTGGGACCTTGGGCACGCAAGCACATGAGCCTAGTATGAGTTTTAAGTCGCTAGGTCTGGGACTTGAACTGTGGTTGACGACATGGGAGTCCAGCAACATAACCATTACACCATTTGGTGGGTCCCCCCCTGCCCCCCCCAGATCCTTTCTTAGTGAGTCTTGATTGGTTGGACTGAAGAGGGCAGGCCCACCTGTATTAGAGTTGGCACTCCAATAGAAGCTAAGCCCTGATAGGTCGGTTTCCCCAGGGCGGTGCTGTTTCTTTCACTGTGACACCCAGCAGCTAGAGCAGAACCTAGACTGTGACACGGGCACTGGTGACTTATCTGTGCTTGCCATCCTAGCTGGAGAGCTAATGAACACTGCTCCTGGCCAATAAATGCTTATTGTCCGAGAATAATTTTAAATTAAGTGTAAACATCATGAAGAAAACATTTCAAAACTTGTGAATTGAAAGAAAACTCATAATCACTTTTAAAGCTGAAAAAAATGAATCCCCCTCTTTTTCACACTCACAGTGCTACTGCTACATATAAAGGTTAAGCTCTAAAGTTTCTCAGTAGGATGAGCAGATGGTGTAATGGTTACATTGCTGGACTCCCATGTAGTCGACCGGGGTTCGAGTCCTGGATCTGGTGGCTCAAAACTCATGCCAGGTGCATGTGCATGCTTGCGAATATCCCAAGAGGAAAATGGAGGAAAAGGGATTGTGGTGTGGCCGTTCCCCCGGAAGGTGATGTCTCATTTTCTGTCTCTCCATCTCTCTGTCTCTCCAGTAAGCGCATACTCCCTATAGCAAAAATCTCTCTCAAAAAGATTTTTCTAGTAGATGTTATACTATGAAAAAACTAGGGTGATCCTCCCATGAAAGCGTTTATTACAGTGTCTATAATCACTTGGTTTGCCGCATATGTGACTGTGGTACTATATAATAAAATCTAAACACCTAACAAAGTTCCCCATAATCTCAGTCTATTTTTAATGAATTTCCTGAAGAAGCTCAAGATCAAATGAGCACGTTAATTCACAGTGATTGTCACAACATTTCAGGCATAAGTCACTGTATTTTAGTGTTTAAAAGGGGGTTCTGAAGAAGTTCAGTAATTGCGATCATTATCATGATTATTATAATAACTATCATTTGTCAAGCGCTTATTGTGTTCTAAGAATGAAGGCTAAGGGCTTCCCATACATTATCTCATTAAAGCTTTAAAATAAGGCTAATAATTGTTTGCTTGACGTCATCCAGTGAATACATGAAACAGCCAGGCGTAATGCCCTGGTCTATTTGACTCTCCAGTCTGGAATCTAGACCATTCAGTTTGTCCACCTTCCCCACGTTTGTAGACAAGAAAATAGTCAAACCCAATAAAAGCACACGAGCTGGCCAAGACGATACGGCTAGGGAGGCAGAGCCAGGATTCGAATCTGCGCCTGCTTTTCAAAGCCAGAGTCTTTCATACGACAATATATCTGTAAGCATAGCAGGGGACCCAAATGTGTTCAAGATATAATTTTTTTTAATTTTTTTAATTTTTTTTATTTTTTAAAGAATTATTTTATTTAACTTTATTTATTATTATATCATTATTATTTTTCAGTTTGATCAGAGAGAGACAGAGAGAGAGAAAGAGAAAGAAAGTGAGAAAGCAAGCCACCAGGTCCGGGACTTGAACCATGGTCAGCCATGTGGGAGTCCAGCGCCTTTAACCACCACGCCACTTGCCAGCCCCAAGATATAATTTTTTAATTTGTCAGAGGGTGCATGAGCTCATCACAGAGAGACACAGAGAGAGGGAGAAGAGGGAGAAAGCATCCCTCGTGGAGAATAGTTATGCCATACTCCCCACTCCTCCAACTCGTTCCTTTTGGGATTTCGGGCATGCATGCACACGCACTCTGTGTGTTTTTCAAGCCACCAGGTTCAGTACTTGAACTGTACAGTCAGCCACGGGGGAATACACTTCCTTTAGCCATCAGACCACAGGCTGACCCTCAAGATATATTTTTTCTTTTCTTTCTATGGAGAGGTTTTTGCTATAGGGTGTATGCGCTCGCCAGACAGACAGAGACAGAGAGAGAAAGTGAGAAATCACCCCCCAGGGGGGATGGCCACGCCGCAATCCCTTCTCCTCCATTCTCCTCTCGGGATCTTGGGCACGCACGCACACGCGCCCGGCATGAGTTTAAGCCACCAGGTCCGGGACTCGAACCGTGGTCAACTACATGGGAACCCAGCAACACAGCCATTATGCCATCTGTGGTCTCCAAGATATACTTTTTTAAATCACTGAGATGAAACTCCAGTCTTCACAGAGAAAACTAATGATCATGTACTGGATGTTCAGGAAAGTCATGATGCGTTTTTGCACGGAAAAACATTGAAAAATACATCGTGACTTTCTCGACAACCTAATATTTTAAATCCATTTTGCAATCGTGCTTAGTAGCCAAGATGGGTGCTGGGGAAACAGAATTGAGGCACTAACCGGGGTATGCAATTGTAGATCCTAGCCACAAACTAATGAGTGAAGTGAGAAGCCTTAATGATCATTAAATGTCTCTACAGTACTGGAACAGCAGTGCAATTTTATGAAAGAGCACAGAAAACCTTGGAGCTAAGAAGCATTTTTGTTTTGTTTTTAGATTATTGCTGTACGGTGCATGCACTGGGGAGAGACAGGGAAAGGGAGAAATCACCCCTGGGTGGGATGGCCACTCCACAATCCCATGTCCTCCCTTCTCCTCTTAGGATTCTGGACACACACACACACACACACACACACACACACACACGAGTCTCTGGGTCCAGGACTGAATGGAGCTGGTCAGGTGGGACTTGGTGCCTTAGCCACCACGCCACCTGCTGGCCCCTAAGAGGCATGTTTTATATATATATATATATATTTTTATTTATTTTTTTTTTTTGAGAGGTTTCTCGCTATAGGGCGCGTGCGCTCGCCAGACAGACAGAGAGAGACAGAGAGACAGAAAGCGAGAAATCACCCCCCCGGGGGGATGGTCACGCCGCAATCCCTTCTCCTCCATTCTCCTCTCGGGATCTTGGGCACGCATGCACACGCGCCCGGCGTGAGTTGTAAGCCACCGGGTCCGAGACGCGAACCGCGGTCGACTACGTGGGAGTCCAGCGACATAGCCATTACGCTAACTGCTGGTTCCCGCATGTTTTATATTTTATAGCAAGATTTAAAGAAGAGATTTAGGGCCAGGCAGTGAGGCAACTGGGCCTAGGTGGGAAAGCGCCTGTGTTCACGTCCTGGGGCTATCTGAGCACACACTCAGGCTTGCACGTGTGTGTGACACAGTGGACCACCACACGGAGCCCCTGTTCTCTGTCTTACTGTCATGGAAGAAATAAAATAAAAAATGTAAAGAGGCCAGCAGGTGTGATGGAGGTTATCTGCGGTTGGCTGGCTTTCACCTGGCCAACTGTGCGGTTTGAGTCCTCGACCCAGCAGCTTAAAAAACACATGCCGTGTGTGTGTGTGTGTGTGTGTGTGTGTGCGCGCGAGCGTGCATTCCCGAAATCTGGAGAGGAGAATGGAGAAGAACGGATTGCGATGTGGCCATCACCCCTGGAGGAATATTTTCTCACTTTCTCTCTGCCTCTCTGGTAATCACATGCACCCTAAAGGAAATTTTAAATATAAATAAATAAATAAAACAAAAACACATTTAAAAAAAAAAAAAAGGAGAGTGGCCTGGATTGCTCACCAAGTAGAAACAGTCTTCTTAGACGCCTCCAAATGGCTCTTGCCAAACCTTTCCCCATGGCTCTGAACCTCCAGCACCTGAGTGGCTGGGGGGCTGGGGCAGGAGTCTGAGCTCTGGGCGGGCGTTCCCAGGGCTGACCTGAACTCTCAGCTCTGGGGAGCAGCAGGTGCCCTGTCACTCTTCCTGAGCCCGAGGAGAAGGGGAACAATGGCCTCCTCAGTCCTGGCAGCAGCCTGCTCTCCTCAAGGCGCCTCCCTCCCACTTAAGTCCCTTTTTATTGAACCCAGTTGAATGCTGTCTGATCTGCATGAAGGGCGTTGGGCTGCTCGTGGCCGCAATTAGTTTTTATGCCACCTGGGCACGGAAAGCTCCCTTTATTGCAACGTCCACCATTCCAGTAGGTTTTTTGCTTTGAAGTTCACAATTGAATTTGTATGTGCACAATGGTGGACGCGTAGCTAGGTTACACATAAAGTCCGGGCTAGAGATTGCCCGATGGGTAATCAATCCTAAGAGAGACGCGCGCACATGTCCCGACTCGACAGTGTGACTGTCCCTCTAGCCCCCCCTGCTGGCCAACATGAAGAGTGACACAGGAAAACCAGAAAACACAGTTCTGCTCTCATATCCAAACACCTCAGGATTAGAAAAAACAAACAAACAAACAAAAACGGTAATAGAAAAATGTAGAGAAAGATCTAGGGCAAGGGCTCTGACAGCAAATTAGTTTTCTATGTTTTTTCTTTTATTTATGTTTTTCTTTTTTGAGGGATGGGGGGGGAGCTGCTACACTATTCAAGTGGGAAATGCAATGAGATAATTTTTTGGGGGGGTGGTGCTTTTTGCTATAGGGTGTGTGCACTCTCCAGAGAGAGAGAGAGATAAAGAGAGAAAATGAGAAATCACCCTCCGTGAGGGATGGCTACACTGTAATCCCTTCTCCTCCACTTTCCTCTTGGGATTTTTGAGCATGTATGAACGCATACCTGGCGTGATTTTTTTAAGCCACTGGGTCTGGAACTAATACCACAGAATTGGCCACGTGGGATCCAGTGCCTTAACCCCCATGCCACCTGCTGACCCTACCTCAAGATAACATTTTGAAGTTGTCGTTCTTTTATTCATTCCATGAGAGGAGACAGACACCCCCCCCCCCCCCCAACAACAGGATTTTCATGCAATCCAGCCCCAGTCTCAGTGGACCCCAACCACAAGCATGCACCTGCAAACGGACTGTTCAGGGAAGTCCTGGGATGCAAACTCAGCACCTTTCCCAGGTGGGCCCAGTTGCTTTACCACCATGGCCACCACCTGGCCCTGAGAGATGTATTTTCCCAGGGAAAAATGCCCTCTTCTGTGTGAAAACTGTAAGCCGTTCACCTTCAGGAATCTCACAAGGAAGAACGGAAGTTACACGGGTCAAATGCATACCCGCAGGCCCTGGGGAGTCCAGGGTGCTGAGGCCGTGACACCAGCTCATCACGGGCTGGGGCTGAGAATGGATCCTGCTCACCGACTCTGGCACGGATCGTGACCAGTGCAAGCGTCCCGCCAGGCCGTTATCTCGCTGGATGCCATCTTCAGTTCAGAAGGAAATTCCCGCTGTGGGATCACACCGAGAAATTAAACACGGGCCCTACCCCTATACACGTCATTTGATGGAAAAGTGACATGGGGAAGGAGTCACCAAACACACAAACTTCTGACAGATATACTCACTGGGAGGTTTGGGGAGATGTAACAGGTAGCAGCTATAAGAACTCATTGTCATTTAAAAAAATTTATTCATTCATTTTCATTTGACCAGAGAGAGAGAGACAGAGAGAGAGAGAGAGAGAGAAGTGAGAAAGCAAGCCACCAGGTCCAGGTCCAGGATTCGAACTGTGATTAGTCATGTGGGAATATCCAGCACCTTAACCACCACGCCACCTGCTGGCCCCCATTTGAAATTAAAGTAACATCTTAATTTAGTTTTCTATGTTTGTTTGTTTGTTTGTTTATTTATTTATTTATTTTGGAGAGGTGAGGGAAATGACAGGAAGTAGCGGTCCAATTGCCAAATGCTCTTACACCGCTGTGGTTAGGCTCCATGTTTAACTTTTTGTTTTGAGAGATTCTTGCTAGAGTAGTAGGGAGTGGTTGGACCTGAATTGACAACGGTGCTTTTAAGCTAAGCAGAGACAAGGTCCTGCATGGAGAGGCAAGATCTTGCTATCTTGAGTTCAAGCCTGCAAGGTGGGGAAGCAGAGACAGAGAAAGTCCTGTGCTACGAGGCAAGGTCCCGCTATCTCGAGCTCCGCACTGCAAGGCAGTGTAAATGAAAGGAGGCTGTGTCCGTCAGAGAAGGCCGTGGATGAGAAGAGGAGGTTTGTATAGAACGGCAAGACACCAGATGTTCCACTGCTTCAGTCAATAACAGAAAAACTGGACTTCATTAAATGTTTAACTAATAATGGTGTTTTTTTTTTTTTTTTACTATTAATAGAACTTATTAATAGAAAAGGATACTATCAAGAAAGTGAAAAGATAACCCAGAGACTGGGAAAAAATATTTTCAAATCAAATATCTGATAAGGGACTTGCACTCAGAATTTATTTTAAAACTTTCACAAAACTTCACATTCTGCTTCTCCTTCTCCTTTTGCCCTATAAAAGAATAAACCTGGGGATGGCCCAAGGCTGCAGCTACCTCCATTGGAGGTGCCCAGACCACCTGATCCCCGCTTTTCCCTCTCTTCCATTTCCCACTCGGGACTTTAGGCATGCATGCACATGTACTGGCATGAGTTTCAAACTGCTGGGCCCAGCACTTGAACTGCAGTTGACCCTGTGGGAGTCCAGCACCCTAACCACTACACCACCTGGTGGCCCCTCTATGTTTAACTTTTTGAGGAATTGCCAAACTATTTTCTAAGGCAATGAACCATTTTACATCCTCACCAGCAATGTGTGAGGGTTCTAATTTTGAATGTCCTCACTGCCACTTGTTATTTTCCATTTTTAAAAATTATAATCATGCTAAGAGACATGACATGATCTCATTGTGGGTTTGATTTGAATTTCCCTAATGATTAAAGATGTTAAGGATCTTTTCATAAGCTTATTGGCTACTTGTAAATCTTCTTTGGAGAAATGTCTATTCGGATCTTTTGCCTATTTTTAGATGGGGATTGATTTGTGAAAGTTTTAAAATAAATTTTGAATGCAAGTCCCTTATCAGATATTTGATTTTAAAATATTTTCTCTCATTCTCTGGGGTATCTTTTTACTTTCTTGATAGTATCCTTTCTATTAATAAGGTTTTACTCTTGATGATATATACTTAAACATTTAACAAAGTCCGGTTTTATTTTTTCTTTTGTTTTTGATTTTGGTGTCATATTAAAAGAAACCATTGCCTAATGCAAAATCACAAAGATGTACTCTCATGTCTTCCTTTTTCTTTTTTGGAGAGGTTTTTGCTATAGGGCACATGTGCTCGCCAGACAGACAGAGAGAGATAGAGAGACAGAAAGCGAGAAATCACCCCCCAGGTGGGATGGTCACACCGCAATCCCTTCTCCTCCATTCTCCTCTCGGGATCTTGGGCACGCACGCACACACGCCTGGTGTGAGTTTTAAGCCACCAGGTCCGGGATGTGAACCACGGTCGACTACATGGGAGTCCAGCGACATAGCCATTATGCTAACTGCTGGTCCCATGGCGTGTTTTTCTATGCAAAAATGCATCGTGACTTTTCAGACAACCCAATAATTGACCCAGATGGCTTAAATGCAAAACAGTAGCAGCAGAAAAACAAAACAAAACAACAACAAAAGCCAACAGACTAGGGAGGAGAGCTCAATTAAGAACAGGTGGTAAAAAAGAAAAAGAAAGAAAGAAAAGAATACGGAGGGAGTCATGTATAAGACAGTGGGGGGAGAGCAGGCACTGTATGCTGCAGTGGTGTGGATGGAGCTATCTGAATAGCATAGACTTCTTCTTTTACATTTGCTACAAGGCATGTGCATTCACTAGAAAGAATAAAAGAGAGAGAGAGAAAAGGTGAGAAATCACCCAACAGGAAAGTTAGCTGCACCACAATCCCTTCTCTTACATTTTTCTCTTGGGATTTTGGGCACACACACACACACACACACACACGCCCCTAGCGTGATTTTCAAGTCTTGGGGTCTGGGACTGAGACTGCTCAGTCAGTCATGTGGGATCCCGCTGTCATAATCACCCCGCCACTGGCTGGCCCAAATACTGTAATCTTAAATAATCATGCTGTCTGAATTTCCTTTCCCGAGTCACTTGAACGTGTGTAATTCTAAATTTTAAACAAGGTAATATGGACATAGGGAGCAAATACTTAAGTGTACTGGCATATTTATGTTTAAAAATGGGTTGTTTCTCTGAAATTCTAATTTAACCAAGCATTTTGCAAATTATCTGGCAATGCTAACTCTATGTCCATTAAAAAAAATATGAAGACAATTTACCAATTTGCCAGCAGGTGGCTCCCCAAATCTAGTTTAGAGTGAAATAGGGTATTAAAACTATCATCCTTTTTCAGGCTTTTTGCTGTTTGGAGTGTATGTTTGATGGGTCTGCTCTGGTTGGATTAGTTTTACGGGAAAAGTGAGAATTTTTCATTTAGTTATATAGAAGGATTAAATATCCCTCGCACCCTCTCATGTAACTCTTCAGGATCCTTAACTTTAGAATTAAAATGAAGGAAATCATCATTTAATGTTTACATTTTTTTCTATTTGCTCAAGCATTCAAATGTTAAGGTGACATGTATAATTATTTTTTAATAATTAGTTTATTTATTATTACTATTATTTTATTTTAGGTTTTTATTATTTTTTTTATTTTTTATTTTTTTGTAATTTGACCAGAGAGACAGAGAGGGAAAGTGGGAAAGCAAGTCACCAGGTCTAGAACTCAAAGAATTCTGAGTTTCCAAAACATTTTAGCATTAAAGTATGCACATGGTTTTGACCCCAAAATACACAGTGTTTTCAACGAGATCATTGATTCAACAGAACTTTTAGTTCTGGTCTCAGACGTGGCACACTTTTACCAACCCTTTGCCACGGCTAGAACCCTCCAAAGACAATGCAGAAACTCAAGAACCAGTGTCAATAAATATGGAACAATTAAGTTGTATTTCCAATATTTCTATTAATACATGAAGTACATATTTTGAATACTTAAAAATCACTGTTCCGTAGTATTCACTCTTAGTTCCCTACTGATTAAAAAAAAAAAAAAAAAAAACACTTTTGGGGCCAGCTGTTAGCGTAATGGCTATGTTGCTGGACTCCCATGTAGTCGACCGCCATTCGAGTCCCGGACCCGGTGTCTTAAACTCACGCCGGGCACGTGTGCATGCGTGCCCAAGATCCCGAGAGGAGGATGGAGGAGAAGGGATTGCGGCGTGGCCATCCCCCCTGGGGGGTGATTCTTGGGGGATGCTCCTCCATCTCAACTTTCACCAGTGTCAGGGTGACGTCCCCATCTCAGGAGAGATGGGCATCTATCTTCTCTTTTTGGGCATCTTCTCTCTCTCATTCTCTGGGGTCAGGGTATTTTAGTTTCTGACCGTCAGCCTCAAAATGCACCTTACCCGCGAAGCCTGTTGGTCCTTAAACAGGGAGGGTTCCCGATGGCCTACAGGTGGCATGGGTTTGAGGTGCTAGACTCCCACATTGCTGACTGCGGTTCAAGTCCCGGACCTGGAGGCTTGAAACTCACACCACGTGCATGCCCAAAGTCCTGAGAGTAAAATGGAAAAGGGATTGTGGTGTGGCCATCCCCCCTCCGGGGTGATTTCTCGCTTTCTGTCTCTCTGTGTCTCTGGCATGTGTATGCGACCTATAGCAAAAAATAAATCTCTCTAGAGGAAAACAAAGTTTATTTATTTCTTCCAGGAGTGTGAGAGACAGAGAGAACCAGAGAGACAACACGTACAACGTGATGTCAATGCCGTGATCTCTCCCAGCTTTAGCCAGTTGCAGGTCACGGGGCACGCACATGCCAGGTGCACCCTGGGAGGCCTCTGGATGCAAATCCAGAACCTTCCCCTGTGGGTCAGCCTCACAGAATATTGCATTTTTCGGGCCCAGCAGTTGGTGTAATGGCTATGTCGCTGGACTCCCATGTAACCGACCATGGTTTGAGTCCCTGACATGTTGGCTTAAACTCACACATGTGAGCGTGCTTGCCCAAGATCCCGAGAAGAGAATGGAGAAGGGATTGCGGCGTGGCCATCCCCCAGGGGGGTGATTTCTCTCTTTCTGTCTCTCTGTCTCTCTCTGTCTTTCTGGTGAGCGCACGCTCCCTATAGCAAAAACCTCTCCAAAAAAAAAAAAAAAAAAAAAAAAGAAGAATATTGCATTTTTCCAGTGCACCACTGTGTCTAGATCCAGAACACTATATAACTTTACGAAATAAAAAAGAATGAGGAAAAGAAGTGTTACGAAGAAAATCAACCATACAATTTTTTTAAAGAATTTTATTTAACTGTATTTATTTGTTTATTTTAATTTGACCAGAGAGCGACAGAGTGAGAGAGAGGGAAAGTGAGAAAGTAAGTTGCCAGGTCTGGACGGGACTCGAACCATGGTCAACCATGTGGGAGTCCAACATCCTCAACCATCACACCACCTGCCAGTTCATCCACACAATTTCTAAAAGGCAATAATTAGCAATTGAGCCTTGATGTTTAAGAACATAAAATCCTTTTTGTTTTGTATGCTTTTTTAACATTTCTGTAATGGGCTTCAGCAGAACGGGGCACACTTATATCCGTGCAGAGCAAGTTGAAGCGAGTGAGCAAACGGATGTTGAACACCTACACAGCTGACATATACTAGTACTCTGAGGCAGGTACAAGGAATGGGGGAAAGAAAATGATCCTTTACGGTCCTCTGGCAGCAGGACCCTGATACCTAACTTCTAATTTTCTACCCACCTCTGTTTTAATGTAGTGATCGCATTTCGGGGGGTGGGGGTAACTTAAACAGAGACAACATCTTTTACTCCCTGCTTTCATAACCGCTGAAGCCCTGTATCTATCTCTATGGTGACTTTTTTACCGGACTCACGGAAATTTAATATGTTTGCCTCTGGTCCTCCTCACCAATACATTAAGTCTATAAACCAGAAATAAGAGAGTAGGAAAGCTTGCACACATGATTAAAGCAAATAGTAACCACGAATTCACTAACCCACACTGTTTGCCTAAACTCTGCTTTGGGGATCTTGTTCCCATAACATTTGGTTAAATCTTGTTTTCAGTATGCTAAAGTGTCATTTAGGTTGAACTATCATAAAAGAAAAAAACTTCTCAAATTATGTTTTGAAAGACAATATTTTAAAGTTTATATAGCTAGCTGTTGCCTTGCATTTTCTGCAGCTATTACTGTGTACTGTTTGGTGTGTGATAAAATCCAGCTGAGAGGTCAGCAGGTGGTGTGGTGGTTAAGTCATTGGACTCCCATGTGGTTGACCATGGTTCGAATCCCAGACTCAGTGGCTTGAAACTCATGCCGGGCAGGTGAGCATACCTGTCCCAAATCCTGAGAGGAGAATGAAGGAGAAGGGGTTGTGGCATGGCTATCCCCCCAGGGGGGTGATTTCTCCATTTCCATCTCTGTTTCTCCAGAAAGTGCATGCAACCTATAGCAAAAATCTCTTTAAGAAAAAAAAAAAAAATCCATCTTGACTTCCTAGACACCTCCCATATTTGTAATCTTCTCTGAATGTGTGTAAAAGAGGTAATATTTTGCAATATACCTAGGAATAAAACTAACCAAGGAGTTCAAAGACCTTTTAAGGAAAACTATGAAAATCTTAAAAAAGAAACAAAAAAATGGAACAAAGAAGTGGAAGGATATCCCATGTTCCTGGATTGGGAAAATTAATGTAATTGAAATGGCAGTCCTACCCAAATTAATCTATATATTTAATGCAATCACCATACAATTACAAGAGACATTCTTCACAGATCTAGAAAAGACAATCATAGAATTTGTTTGGAATTATAAAAGACCCCATATTGCCAAAGCAATCCTACCCAAAAAGAGTGGAAGGGGTAGCATCTCACTTCCTGACCCCAAAATATATCACAAAGCTTCCGGGGAGAGGTCTGTAGCACAGATCACTAACGCCCTGCCATTGTTTATCATCCTGGGCTTCTATAATAATGGTTTCCTAGATTTTTAGCTGGACATGTTTACAGCCTCCTTTGCTGCTGGGTATTCCATGGGTTCTGGCCAAGGACATGTGAGCAGCTCAGGTCCTGAAACGTATGGGAGCGCCTTCCTTTCCCCGTTCCCCCAGCCACTGCTGGAAATCGACATGGTGCAAACCATCTGACAAATACAGGCATCGGGAGAGGCTTTCATAGAGGCGATGCTTGCATGAGTTTCAAAGACTGAGTGGGAGTTCCGAGGTAGATAAGGAGGAGCAGAAAGAGAAGACGACTGAGGGACTAGCGTGCTTGGTAGGCAAGTCCAGGCTCAGGGGTGCGGGTGAGGGGCGCCCCTGAAAGGTACCAGAGCATCGTGGGAGGGCAGTTGAGACCTGGGCACTTGGGCAGGTCTGCAGCACCTGCTCATCTGGTAGGCTGGAAGAAGCACTGTTTGGGGAGACCCAAGAATATGAAAATCATAACTGGCTTCAGGATGCCAAGTAACGAAGCTGGAAAGGAAGGCACCGGCCACGTGCCAGAAGACCCTCTCCTGCCTTGCTGCAAAGTTAGAATTCTACTCTGCAGACAAGTAGCTATGCACGTTCGGCGCGCTGGAGGACGGACGACGAGCTGATAGCCACAGGTCACGTGCAACATCAATCCATCTGTTTTGCAGAGGAGTGAACAGAAGTCCAGAGAGGCCAAAGGAGTTTTTCCCAGTGAGAGGCAAAGGTGGAGTTAGAACCAGTAGACTCTCAGAATCTCTGGGGATGGGTCCAAAATTTGCATTAAAACATTATTTAATTTTATTTATTTATTTATTATTATTATTATTTTAATTTGACTGGGAGGTCGGGGGAGAGGAAGTGAGAAAGCAAGCCACCGGCTACTGTTCCAGTACTCGAACTGTGGTCGGCCATTTCGGAGTGCAGCGCCTTTAACCACCATGCTATGTGCTGGCCCCCAGAATTCGCATTCTTTTTTTATTTTTGCTATAGGGCACGTGCGCTTGCCAGAGAGACAGAAAGGGAGAAATCACCCCCCAGCGGGGGATGCCTAGGCAATTCCTTTTCTGGATTTTTGGGCAGGCACACAAGTGCCCAGTGTGTTTGAAGCCGAGGGTCCGGGGGGAACCGCCCTGAACTATTCGGGAGTCGGGCGACAAGTCCCAGAATTCGCATTTGTAATAAGGACCTGGTGTCCCTGAGAATTGGAAACCCCTAAACGACACCCAGAGACCTCAGAAACCTCTGTGGCCGCGTGCAGGGACAGCAGGTGGACATGAAGGTTGCCTGGGATCCTCTCCCCGGTTGTGGACTCTAAAACCCGTGCGCCTGGGGTACCCAGGGGCGGGGCCGCAGCGACCCACCCGCGTCCAATCGCGCGCGAGCAGCGCCCAGTTACCATGGGGACCGCCCGCCCCGCCCCGCGGCCCCGCGGCCCCGCATTCCCGCGCCTCCCGCCCGCGCGCGATCCCGAAGGCCCGGATGCGAGCCCGCCGCCCGGACGGAGCGAACCCGCGCCCGGGGAGTGGCTGCCCTTGATCCAAACGGCCTCCGCGGCCGCCGCGCCGCCGCCCCGGGCTCCCGAGGGCCGCCGCCTCCCCGCCCCCGGGGCCCCGCGTGCAGAGGCAGCGGCCGCCGCGGCGGGGCCCGCACAGCCCGGAGCCGCCCTCGGGGTCAGGGCGCGCCGCGGGGAACTCTCCGGGGAGCTCCGGGCTCCGCGCCCGGGGACCTGGCCGACCCCGCAGCGACGATGCCCGCGGGCCGAGGGGACCCCCTTCCCGGGACGTCAGCGGCGTGAATCCGAGGTGGCCGAGCGGCGACATGCTGAGCCCCGCGACCGCCCTCTCCCGGCGCGCCTCCCCGGGCCTGTCCCCAGACGCGGCCGGCAGCGACCGCAGCTCCGCCGGGGTCCCCGAGAAGCCCGGCTACCCCGACTCCGTGTACGTGAGGGCCGCCAACATTTTCCAGGGGATTCGAACCGAAAAGGCGCCGGATAAAGTGTTGATCAAGTACGGGAACCAGCCGCTGCCGTCCTCGGAGTCGGAGGACGAGTCCTGGCGGCGCCTGTCCTACGAGCTGGCCTTCAGCGCCCTGAAATGTGAGTGTCGTCGGGGAGATCTGCGCTCCAGGACACCCAGCGACAGGCCCGGGGAGCTGGCCCCCCATCACACACGCACGCCTGGCCTTTAGTTTAAGCACTCGCCTGTCTTCGGTGAATTGCAAATGTCAAGAAATTAGAGGAGGCCCCTGAAACTAGCTTTCAGGCTCTTTTTTCTTTTCTTTCTTTTTTTCTTTTTCTTTTTCCTTTTTCTTTCTTTCCTTTCCCTTTTCTCTGTAATTTTTTTCTTTTCTTTCTCCTCTCCTTTCTTTTTTCTTTCTCTCTATCCTTCTCTTTCCCTCCTTCCTTTCCTTCCCTCCCTCCTCTCTCTCTCTCTCTCTCTCTCTCTCTCTCTCTCTCTCTCTCTCTCTCTCTCTCTCATTTTTCCATGTTCCAGGTCCATACAGGTAGTGCACGCATTCCAATGAACAGGGGAACAACTTGATTACCAGCGAACTCGAAGCTGATGTCCCTCTCTATTTCTTTCTATTTCCTGTGTTCCTATCTTGCGTTTCATGAGCTGTGGCAAACAGACAACTGAAGGGAGTGTAGAAAGAGAATTAAAACTGCAATTAGAAAAAGATACAGTATTGGAAAAACTAATATCGACATGAAGGCAGCCCCAATTCCGATGAGCCCCTTCATGGCCAATAGCTTTCATTTTCGCGAGCCTACCTTGAGTAGAATTTCCCTTTCTCTTTTGTCTCCAGGGTTTGAGACTCCCTGATTCCCTTAATGGTGACTAATGGCCACCTTCCAAACCCTAGGAAATAAGCAAATACTGTTGTGATGAGGAGAGCAGAGGGCCTGAAGGCTTTTGTGCTAGCTTTGATTATAAACCTTGTATTAGTCTGTATATTATAGCTTGAAATGGAAGTTCTAGAAATATTTAAGAGCGTTAGCAGCCTGGCTAGAATGAGCATACGACTTGGTAGAGAGACACACGTGAAGGGGGAACACTTCTTAGTGCTAGTTCTTACGAGGCTTTGAACATCCTTGCACAGAGGAAGCCTCTACATTTTGGTCAGTTAAATTAAAATGTCCCGTTGTCTATTTAGACACCAATATATATTTGTGGTTGTCTGCAGAGGCAATGTAGCTCAACTCTGAAACCCCTAATTTGTAATCCAGGAAAATTTGTATGATTCTAGAAGCAGCTTCTTTAGTTTTCATCTCTTGGTTTTCTCTTGCTCATGATTTTTTTTTTTTTTTTTTTTTTTTTTTTTTTTTTTTTTTTTTTTGCTATAGGGCGCATGCACTTGCCAGAAAGACAGAGAGAGACAGAGAGACAGAAACCCCCCCGGGGACAGCCACACCACAATCCCTTCTCCTCCATTCTCCTCTCAGGATCTTGGGCACATGTGCCTGGCGTGATTTTAAGCGGCCGGGTCTGGGACTCGAACCACGGTTGACTACATGGGAGTCCAGCGACATAGCCATTACGCTAATTGCTGGTTCCTCTTTATGTCTGACTTAACCATTTTTCTTCCTTCAGTTTAATCTTTCAGATTCCATTTTATGCCTTCCCCAGGCTCCTTCCTACATTCTACGTGAGGTTCTCTATACAGATCAAACAAACTTTATGTTTTTTCCTTGCAACAGTTAAATGCAACCTGGATAGCCATGTGGATTAATGTATATTTAATGTTAATGCTAGAATTCTGTTATAAGCAATTAAATATTGAATCTTACCTTTAGAAATCAATAATAAAAGCCTGAATTATTCTATGTAAAATTAATGCATTAACGAGGTGGTATGTAAAGATATATAGTAGATTATTCTTTTTTTCTTCCCAACACTGTGTTCTGTTTACAAACCTGATTTTCCTTGAAACACCATTTTTATAAATTCAAATTATTGGTTTTTATTAAAAAATATTTAATATGTATATATGTTTGTATGTATTTTTGCTATAGGGTTTGTGTGCTTGCCTAAGACAGAGAGAGAGGGAAAATGAGAAAGCAAACCCCAGGGGGGTGGATGGTTATGCTGCAACACTTTTCTCCTCTATTGTCCTCTTGTGATTTTGGGCACACACGCACACCCACCTGGTGCTTTTCAAGCTGCTGGGTCTGGGACTCAGGCTGCAGTTGGACATGTGAGATCCAGCTGCCTTAACCTCTGCTGGCCTCTAAAATATTATAATAATACTATCTTGATTTAAATTATTATCTGACTAATTTCTGAATGCTCAAATGCAGTGAGATCAGAATTTGTAAATGCACTTGGTTTTCCGAGATAATTAAGACCTTGATCCTTTTTGCCAGAAAGCATGTGTGCTCACCATAGAGAGTCAGGGAGCAAGAGGGAGAAAGCACCCCTCAGTGGGGCATGGTCAGACTACAATTCCTTCTCTTTCATTTCCCCATCCCATTGGGATTTGGCGCATGCAGACATTCACATGTTTCTGGAGTGTTTTTTGAGTCTTGGGGCCAGACCTTGAACTGCATTATCAGCCATTTGGAATCTGGCTCCTTTAACCAGGCTGTGTGGCTGGCCCTAAGAGCGTGGCATTGTAACTATTAAAGTATTAGAGACTCTTGTGCATTTCACCTTTTTTTTTTTTTTTTTTTTTTTTTTTTTGAGAGGCTTTTTTGCTATAGAGTGCGTGCACTCACCAGAAAGACAGACAGATTCAGAGACACAGAAAGCGAGAAATCACCCTTTTGGGGGGGGATGGCCACGCCACAATCCCTTCTCCTCCATTCTCCTCTCGGGATCTTGGGCACGCACGCACACACGCCCAGTTGAGTTTAAGCCACCAGGTCCGGGACTCGAAACGCGGTCGTCTACGTGCGAGTCCAGCGGCATAGTCATTACTCCAACTGTTGGTCCCTGAATTTCATGTTTGATCTTCTGAATTACCAGTGTTTTATGAGGTTTCACATGTGGAACTTTTACTTTTTTGTTTCTTTTTATTTTTGAAATTTATTTACATTTAATCATGTCTTTATACATTTCTTTTTCCAACACAAATACCATACAAGTCTTCGAGACAAAGCTATAACTATATACATTATCAGCAAATAGGTTCTCATTTTTTTGTCAGTTCACACTTTTACCAGTTTTTTCCTTCCCCTTCCCCCTCCCTACCTTCTATACTAAACTTTTTTTTTTTTTCCCACATTTTATTGATTCATAAAAGATCTTAAACTAAAGATGTGGACAAAGCTAGAATCTAGTGAAAAGTGCACAGTAATTTTTTCTGAAACATTTTTTTTCTCTCTCTCAATTCCCCTTTACTAAAGAGAGGTATAACCTTAACTTATTTGCCAAAAAAAAAATTAGGTTAATCTCAATTTGGTCTGCTTTTGCACAAAGCCCCAAAGCCCCAGAATTCAATTTCTGATGCAAGGCAACAGATACGAGTGTTTTATTGAACTTATGCAAATAACCATTCTGCCACAAATAAGATGCTCATGAGTATTTTCCAATTGCAAAGGGCTCAGGAAGGGAGAAAAGTTTATATTTCAATTTAAAAAATTCTTTTTTTTGGAACCAGCAGTTAGCGTAATGGCTATGTCGCTGGACTCCCACGTAGTCGACCGCGGTTCGCGTCTCGGACCCGGTGGCTTACAACTCACGCCGGGCGCGTGTGCGTGCGTGCCCAAGATCCCGAGAGGAGAATGGAGGAGAAGGGATTGCGGCGTGACCATCCCCCCTGGGGGGTGATTTCTCGCTTTCTGTCTCTATGTCTCTCTCTGTCTGTCTGGCGAGCGCACGCACCCTATAGCGAAAAACCTCTCCAAAAAAAAAAAAAAATTCTTTTTTTTTAAAACAAATTGCTGAACCCATCAACAACTCAAAAGAAAACAAAAATCCTTAAGTCTGGAAGACAAAGCATAGAAGAAAATCAGTAATGTTTTAGAAAAAAGTCATAGAATTCTATTTCACCAGTTCAGTCTCATGTAATCTCTTTTGTTGAATGTGTTACTGTGGTCTGACCTTTCTGTTGAAAGTCAACATTATTATTGATATTTCAGAACTTGTCCCTACCATTAACTTGGCCTTTTTCTTGGTCATTGTTTGTTCTCTTATTTGTCTGTCTTTAGTTTTCCTGGTATAGTACTCCCTTCAGAACTTCTCGAAGAGATGGCTCGGTGTTGGTAAATTCTTTCAGGTTTTGTTTATCTGAGAATGTTTTTATCTTTTCTTTCCACATGAAGGATAATCTTGATGATATAGTATCTTTGGTTGAAATTGTTTTTCACTGGACTCTTTGAATATGTTTTCCCATTCTTTCATTGCTTGCATTGTTTCTGAGGAGAGGTCTGATGTCAGCCCAATGGGATATCCTTTGAAAGTACCTTGACTTTCTCTTTCCAATTTTAGTATCTTGTCTCTGTCTGTGGTTTTGGTCTATCTGGCTATGATGTGCCTTGGAGAAGATCTTCTTGGATTGATTCTATATGGGGTCCTTTGTATTTCTTGGGTCTGGATATTTGAATGCCTCTTTAGGTTTGGAAAGTTTTCTTCCAGGATTTCATGGACTAAATTATCAATGCCTTGATTAGTTTCCTCACCTTCTGGGATACCTATTATATGGATGTTTGGGTGTCTAATGGTATCTAGTATTACTTGCATATTTTCATTGTTTTTTGGTTATTTTCTTAGTCTTTTTGGTGAATTTTTCTAGGTCAGAGGTTCTGTCTTCTGTCGAATCTGAGATTCGATCTTCTGCATGATCTAATATACTTTTAATACTTTCAAGGGGGATTTTGATTTCCTGTACTACACCCTTCATTTTCTAACAGTTCTGTTTGATTCTTTTTTATGGTGTGTATTTTCTCTTTCAGTTCGTGCAAGAACTTCCTCACCTCCTTGAACTTGTTGTCTTTTCTCCTGGATTTTTGGGAGTTCATTGTCTTTCTTCTCTTGCATCTCTGTTAGCTTTGTCACTATGAATATCCTAAATTCTTCACCTGACATTTCCACAAGTTACATTGTACTATATGTGGATGATGAAGGGTGGTTCTTTCCCCTTGGCAGAGAGATATTTTCTTGATTTTCCCTATTTCTTGTGCCTCTGTGGTGGTTTCTGGTCATCCAATGGATTATATGTTACTTTCTACCTTCTTGAATTTAATTCTGGTTTTTCACTGGGTGTTGGGCTAGAAGGAGAGGTTTAGAGCAGAGGCTTTCTGGTTAAAGGGGCATGGGTAGGCCCACCTCAGATGCACATGGATTCTGGCTTTTTGCTGGGTGTTGGGCTGGAAGGAGAGATTTAGGCCACATGTGATATTTGCTAAACTCACATCTGGCTTATATAGTATAGGTTTAGGGAATCATGGTTCAGACAAGAAAACTCTGGATATCATTTTTTCCCCTGAGGTTTCATAGGAGCAATAAAGCTGTAAAAGTTATTGTACAAACTAGAGAGAGCTTGGATGATGGTCCTCTTTGTGAGTTTGTGAACAGGTAATTAGATCTCGTGTGTGTGTGTGTGTGTGTGTGTGTGTGTGTTTTTTGAGGAAGTAGAGGAAAGTTAACAGAAAAATCTCTTAGTTATACAAATGCTGCGTATAATCCTTTGGCTATGTATGTTTTATGCTTTTCAGTCTTATTGTTTGTTCCTTTGTTGCTGTCCTTCCTTGTATATAAGCTCTATCAAGGCAGAGTGTATTTATCTGATTAACCTTTTAAAGGTTTCAAGGGGGCCCAGCAGGTGGCATGGTGGTTAAGATGCTGGAATCGCACATGGCCAGTTATAGTTTGAGTCCTAGACATGGTGGCTTTAAAATCACACTGGGTGCGTGTGTGTGTGCGCGCGCGCGCCTAGAACCTCAGGAGGAGAAGGGATTGTGGTGTGGTCATTCTCCTGGTTGGGGGGGGGGGGGGGGTGAATTTCCACCTCTCTCTTACTATCTCTCTCTAGGGAGCGCATATGCCTGTGGCAAAGGCTTTAAAAAAGTGTCAAGGTCTAAGTATACTGACTTTTGAAATGGAGAATGCCACTGGCATTCTTGTACTTTAACCAAACTAACCCTAGTCAATTTTCTGCCTAAACAAGGAAGAATTATTGATACTTAGGAAGAGTAGCCTATTCCTATTAAGTATAACTTTCACTGAAGTGGTAGCGTGCTCACAGCTAATTTATTTATTTTTTTCAAAGAATCTCTAATTCTAATTAGAATTTCAAGAAATGCTAATAATTATGCTTACCTGGAGATCATGGGGAGACCATGATCACAAAGGTGGTTTTCCCAGGGCGAGGCTTTTCCATGGCACTCTGCGATCTCCCCAAATGTGGGAAACTTGACTGTATAATTTGTGGCAGTGGGGGACTGCATTCGCGCTCTCCCCCGGTAATTTTTTTTTAAAGAAAAACAAATAATTAAAAAAGAAGAAAAATGGGCAAAATGAACAAGAAATAAACTCAAAAAGATGCTTCTGAAACTAGTGATTTTTCTTGATTTAATCATTCTCCCGCTTCTCTAGGTGTCTATAGTGGTTGGTGAACTTTCGCTTCTAGGAACTGACTGTGGCATTCATCTGGTCATTTCAGAATCATAAAATCTGCCACTGAAAAAACCTGGTAAAGTGTTTGATATATGAGAGGGTCTTTTAAAAGCTCATGGAAAATGCATATTATGAAAAAAAAATACATGGACTTCAAATATTTTGCACCAAAATAAATTCTTCCTTTAATTCCATTTTCAACAGCCTTTTTGAAGTACCCTCACATGTTCTGGTTATAGTTTTGGGAATTAGTAATGGTGGTCCAGCGTTCCCAAGACTACCCTCAGATTCAACAGTTTGCTAGAAGGACTCACAGAACCCAGCAGAGCTGTTATGTGGAATAGTTACTCGTCATTACAATGGAAGGATGCAGGTTAAAATCGGCATCAAGTGAAGGTGCACGGGCAGCACAGAGTCCAGTAGAGACCAGGTCAAGCTTCCTGTTGCCCTTTCCCTATGGAGTCTTATCAGTAGTGCTCAATTCCCCAAGTAACAACATATGCCAGCACACATAAGGCACAGTAGTCCCTGCTTGTCTCTGGCTTGGCTTCTTTTATTTTATTTTTTTTTTAATTTTTATTTTTATTGAGAGGTTTTTGCTATAGGGCGCGTGAGCTCGCCAGACAGACTGAGAGAGACAGAAAGCGAGAAATCACCCCCCAGGGGGGATGGCCACGCCGCAATCCCTTCTCCTCCATTCTCTCGGGATCTTGGGCACGCACGCACACGCGCCTGGCACAAGTTTTAAGCCACTGGGTCCGGGACGCAAACCACGGTCGACTACGTGGGAGTCCAGCAACATAGCCATTACACTAACTGCTGGTCCCTGGCTTGACTTTTCATGCAGGACAGTAGAGTAAGATATTTTGAGATGCTATGTTCACATAACTTTTATTACAGTATATTGTACAGTGTGTGTGTATGCATATATAATATGTATTATGCATATATAGTATATATTATGCTTATTATATACTATATATTTTGAGATAAACACTACATTCATAACTTACATTTATTCTACTTTATTGTTGTTAATAGCTTATTACTAATTTATAAATTAAACTGTCATTGACTTGGAATAAGAAAATGTCTAAGAAGGCCAGCAGGTGGGGTAGTGGTTAAGGTGTTGGACTTCCACATGACCAACCATGGTTCAAGTTCCAGACCTGGCAGCTTGAAATTCACGTCAGGCATGTGTATCTTCATGCCCAGAATCCCAGGAGGAAACGAGGAGAAGGGGTTGCAGCGCGGCCATTCCCTCTGAGGGAAGAGTTCTCTCTTGGGCAAGTACACGCACCCTGTGGGAAAAACCTTAAAAAGAAATAAAGAAAATGTATAAGAAATTATATTAACGTAGTATTCTTAGGGCTCGCAATTTCAAGCATGTACTGGGGACTGAAGAACGTATCCCACGGATAAGGTCAGGGGGCTACTCTGTCGCCCATCAGGGGGGCCTACCTGAGCTTTGCTGCCTAGCGTTATTGAGGTTCATTCAGTCTTGTAGACGAGGCGTGCCCACCTTAGTTACTCCATCTAGCTCCTCCTAGGGTCAGGCTAATACTGTGTGGCCTGGGCTCCTGGTGAACAAGGACGCTTTCATCAGCCGGGCTAGTCTAAGGGCACAGAGGTTCCCTACCTCCAGGACCCAGTCAGCAGTCAGCCTTTCCTTAGGATGTGCAGTTGGGCCGGTCAGGCCTGCTGAGTTAAGTACCGACTGCACAGGGCTCTGAGAAGGTGACCCGGGTCAGTGCCCTCCTGTGCTCCAGTTGTCACCTGAGAGGTTAAAGCAGCTCTGTTGAGTGACAGTAATAGTACTCCATGTGCTCTTTCTAATTCACAAAATACTTTCCACCATTGGACACACCAGTCCTTGGAGGTGGAACATCTCATTTTGTGGAGGAAACAAGAAGGAGAAGCTCACGAAGAGACTAACTGGCGTCCCCAAAGAGCTCGGTGGCAGGAAGGATGAGGGAGGAGTTCCCACCCAGCTGGAAGGGTGGTGGAGGGCAGCTCCTGCCCGCAGTTCCAGCCCTTCAGGGTTCGCCTTGGCTCTGTTTTAACTGCACAACGATTTTGTATTTGGTGATGCCCCTTCTTTTCCACGGTGTCTGCTTCTCCCAGATATTCTTTTGCCAAGTTCCCTCCTCCCAGCTGTCTGTATTTATAATCACAGGAAGCCTTGGCCTTCTTCAAAATGTACATTCTAAGTTCGCCCTTGTACGAAGGGAACTATGAAAGCGTAATTAAAAATAGAGAGGAAGAACCAGAAGGGAGTCAGAAAAGGACTGTCTCCCGTCTCTCTGCCGAAGTGGGAAGGCTGAGTAGGCGGACTGTTGAGTGCGAAGGGCCAGTAACTGGCATTCCGCCTTCACAAGACCCGAGTTTGGACCCCATTGAGAAACACGGAGTGTCTGGGAACACGGCTTCGGATCTCTGGTCGGGCTTGCCAGTACTTTCCTCCTGGTCAGAGACTTGCCCGTCCAGTCCACGGTATGGCTGGGTAATCCCAGACCCCTGCACCCCAACACCAGCAAGGCACGTGGCGAACAGCAGCCTGGGATGAGTGCACGCCTCCTGTAAGACTGGCTGGCAGAGAGCAGCGGGCAGATGCCCCCGGTCCTTCTTCCAGTTTCATAGTCACACTCAGTTTTCCTTTCCTAGGGCGTGCAGACAGTGGAGGCGTTTTTCCAGAAAAGACCCTCCACTGGAATCTTAAAGGCTGGGGGTTAACAGTTCCCTCCGACAGGCTAAAGAGAGCAGCTTCAGTTAGTGGGCAGAAGGGAAAGCGTGGAGCCGCTGGGCTGATCTGTAGGTGGGCAGGGTCTGCAGCCTTCAGGTCCCCTGCTAACCTCAGTCAGGCAGAAGAGGGGTGCTGGATTTGGCTACATTGGTTTGTTGTGAGAATCAGATGAAGATGGGAGCATAATGTGGGAGCATGCACTTTGGCTGCCAGATCTGGGACTCGAACTGCTGTCAGCCATAACATAAAGGCGCTGTCCAGAGCCTTTAACCACCGCGTCACCTGCCAGCCCCGAAATCCCTCTAACAGTTGTCCTATGACAACTGTTTTCTCTGACAAAAATTGGAACTTAGGCTGAGAATCTATGAAGTACTAAGGACGTGAAACCCTGCACTTCATTTTCCTTATCATTGACGTGGGGATGCAGTTCCGTTCAGGACAGCTGTAACTGGGGGCCTAGATATGGGCAATGGCTCCCAAAGGGTTTCCTATGGAAACTGGAGTCAGTGTTCCGAGCTTGGTCTTCTTTCTAGCTTTCCCTTCTTCCAAATAAAAATCGGGATTCAGTATGTACCGTGCATAAAGGTTTTTTATAAATGTTAAGTGAGTTGAAACAAGACCTAGCTTTCTATTCAGCTGACTAAAGCTTTCGTTAGAGGATTATATTATTATTTGTCTATGGTTTAAGCAGTTGTAACCAAACGAACACCCACGTACCCTTGGAGGTTTTAAAATGTGCCCACATGTCTCCATTTACTACCTTCACGGTTACCCTCCTGTCCGCCTAGAATGCTGTCCCTGCCCTGATCTTTCTATAGCTAACTCCTTGTCGGTTGGTTTCCGACGAGCTGTCACTTCATCGGTGTCTTCACTAGGGAGTTCTAACAAATCATTAAATAATACCAGTTAGGGCCAGCTCCGTGACACAGTGGTAACGTGCTGCTCAAGAGAAGCCAGAGCCCACATGGTGACCATGGTTCGAGCCCCCAGCCCAGCCAGCCTGAAGCACGCTGGGCACGTGTCGGAGTGCCAAAGATCCCGCCGACTGGAGGACCGAGGGAAGGAGGTTATGGTGCGAGCAGACCTTGTGGGGGTGCACTCTCGCTTTTTCTCTCTCTCGCTCACTTTCATGAATAAAGGGAAACATTATTTTAAAGAAATAATACCAATTTAGCAAATTCATCAAGAGAATGGAGGAAGAGGAAACACTTCACATTCTTTTTATAAGGCCAGCATAAGCCTGGTAGCTACACTGACCGAGATATTACAAGGAAAGAAAACGGTAGGTAAGTATCTCCCCCCGAGCATAAATAGCAGCAACCCCGGATCACGTAGCAGCAGATCGAATCCAGCCCTGCACGAAGGGGCCGGGACAAGTTGAGCGGTATTGCTCCTCGGGTTCTCTCTGATGCTTTCCAAGGGACACCAAGGTTGAAATTCCTTTGCTACTACTTGGACTAGTCAGATGATCCCTTCCCTCTGATTGGACTGTGGGTCCATGTGGGTCTGCGTCATAAGGCTCCTTAGTTCATAGAGATGATAAATATTTCATCATGGCATTTTAAGTCTCTATCAAGAATTGTATATTTTAGACCTGAAAGTGAATCTGACATTTCATGGCATGATTTCACATGTGTTTTGATTCCAAAGTGTTTATTTTCGGCTATGATATTTATGGTATTTTAGATAATAAGCATTTCTCTTGTCTTGCAGATCAAGATATTTTGGAAACTATGTTAATAGACAGCTACATTTTCCCGAGTACCACAATAGTAAGTAGACAACTTTTAGAATTAGCTTGCTTCATTATTATATTTTAAAGAAAGCATTTAAAAGCCTTCAGACTTAAATAATAATAAGTTTGCTTACTACGGAGACTTCTTCATTCTTTCTTTTTATTTTTAAGAGAGATTTTTGCTATAGGGTGCATGCGTTTGGTAGAGAGACAGAGAGACAGAGAGTGAGAAGTGACCTCCCAGGGGGGATGGCCACACTGCAGTAGCTTCTCCTTTCAGGATTTTGGGCATGCACGCACACATGCCCAGCATGAGTTTTAAGCCACTGGGTCTGGAACTCGAGTCGCAGTCGACCACGTGGGAGTCCTGACATAACCATTATGTTATCTGCTGCTCCCAGTACAGAGACCTCTTCAGAGTAGGGCTAGATGAGGGTCTCTTTCCTATACCTGTTGCTTTGAATATTGGCCCTTGTCCTTTCAGGAGAGGTTTTTGCTATAGGGCGCGTGCGCTCGCCAGACAGACCAGAGAGAGACAGAGAGATAGAAAGCAGGAAATCACCCCCCAGGGGGGATGGCCACGCTGCAATCCCTTCTCCTCCATTCTCCTCTCGGGATCTTGGGCACGCACGCACACACGCCCGGCGTGAGTTTAAGCCGCCGGGTCCGGGACTCGAACCGCAGTCGACTACGTGGGAGTCCAGCGACATAGCCATTACGCTAACTGCTGGTCCCCCCATCCTTTCATCGCAGTTTGATAACATTACCAAAAATTGTCCTTTATGAAAGCTTTTTGCTAGTTTTTTGTTTTGAAGACCCTTCCTATCTCCATATCCAATCAGACTATGTAAAAATGGTCGTAGTTCTGCTGTTATGAAAAATAATGGCATGGCTGGGGGCTGGCAGGTGGTATGGTGGTTCAGGGCACTGGACACCCACAAGGCTGGCCACAGTTCAAGTCTCGGACCTGGCAGCTTGCTTTCTCACGTTCCCTCTCGCTCTCACTCTTGCTCTCATGCTTGCTCTGTCCCTCTTTGGTTGAATTAAAATCAATGAATAAATAAAGTAAAAAAAAAAATAAAAAGAGAAAGAAAGGAATGGCAAATACTGTCATTAGATATTGTTTGCATGCTTTTCTTTTTGTGCATTTCTCCCTGGCAGCCAGACCATCTGAACAGTCTTATCATTGTCATGCTGTATGATTTCCAAGATAGGAAATTTCAAACTCGCGTCCTTCCTGACAATGAAGAGTCCATATCGGAAGTGCAAGAAGTGGAGAACCTTCTCAACAGGTGAAAGGATGTTTTATATGAATCAATATGAGTATTGCCATTGGTGAAATTGTATCAGTGTAATTTGTAGATCATTGAAAATTAATAAAAAAAATAGAAGTCCATAAATTTCTCAAATTTCTTTACAAACAGGTTATATATTTTGTTTAAAATCAAGGTGTTTTGGGGGCCAGCCAATGATGTGGTGGTTAAAGCGGCTGGATCCCACATGGCCAGCTGGGGGGTTCAAGCCCTGGACCCAGTGACTTGAATAACACACCAGGTCTATTTGTCTGTGTGCCCCAAATCCTGAGACGAGAGAGAAATGGAGGGGAAGGGGGTGCAGTGTGACCATCCCCCATGGCGAGTGCTTTCTCACTTTCCCCCCCCGCTTTTCCTTAGCAAGCACATGTGCACACTGGCAGATTAATAATAATAAAATAATTTGGGGGAAGCATATTATGTAATGCTTACATATTACATCCTATGTGTAAGCATGTGGGAAATCATAAACTTTCCCAGTTTTTATAAGCATGTATATAAATTCAGCTTTTTTATTTTAAAGAGGGATTTTTGCTATAGGGCGTATGTGCTCACTGGAGAGACAAAGAGACAGAAAGTGAGAAATCACCCTCCCCCAGAGGGATGGCCACACTGCAGTCCCTTTTCCTTACTCCTCTGGGGATCTTGGGCACACATGCGCATGAGCCCAGCCTGGGTTTTAAGCTGTCGGATCCAAGACTAGGCAGTAGATTGGGTAGGAGTCCAGCAACGTAACCATTACACCATCTGGTCCTGAATTAAACTTCTTTAAAAATAGCCATTATTTGTTTACTTAGCTTTTTTATAGCTCTTTTTAAAAACCTAACATGTATGAGGCCAGCAGGTGGCATGGTGATTGGGGTGCTGGATTCCCATATGGCTGACCACTGTTCAAGTCTCGGACCTGGTGGCTCATTTTCTCCCTTTCTATCTCTTTCTTTCTGGTGAGCACATGTGCCCTATAGAATATTAAATAATAGTAATAATAACAATAATAATAAGTAAAATTAAATAAATAAATAATTTTTTAAAAAACCTAATGTGTCAAGTGAGAAAATCTCAGCAGTAATTATTGGGTCACTGGAAAAGTCATGATGCACCTTCATATAGAAAAACATGAACAAATATATCATTTGACCAAATCGGAAAAAAATTCTACTTAGTTAAGAGCCAACATTTTTTTTTTTTTTTTTGAGAGGTTTTTCGCTATAGGGCGCGTGCGCTCGCCAGACAGACAGAGAAGACATAGAGACAGAAAGTGAGAAATCACCCCCCAGGGGGGATGGTCACGCCGCAATCCCTTCTCCTCCATTCTCCTCTCGTCTTGGGCACGCACGCACACGCCAGTTGTAAGCCACCGGGTCCGAGACGCGAACCGCGGTCGACTACGTGGGAGTCCAGCGACATAGCCATTACACTAACTGCTGGTTCCCAAGAGCCAACATTTTAAAATTTGTTTTCTTTCATCCTAAATATCAGCGGAAGCTGGTAATTAAAGATAGCTCAAAGAGTGGTTGGAAGAGTGAATTAAACTCATGCATATAAAATGCTCCGCTTAGAACCAGACATGCAGGAAATGGTCAGAAAATACTGTTACTATGTGCTATGGTTTAAATAACCCCCCGAGAATTCATGTGTTGGCACTGACGTCACAGTGTTGGAGGTGGGGGTCTAAAAAGGTATTCAGGACAGAGGGCTTTGCCTGCATAGTAGCTTGGTGCCATTCTGAAAAAGGCGTGGGGATGGGAACCAGCGTTAGCATAATGGCTATGTCGCTGGACTCCCACGTAGTCGACCGCGGTTCGCGTCCCGGACCCGGTGGCTTAAAACTCACGCCGGACGCATATGCGTGCGTGCCCAAGATCCCGAGAGGAGAATAGAGGAGAAGGGATTGTGGCGTGACCATCTCCCCTGGGGGGTGATTTCTCGCTTTCTGTCTGTGTCTCTCTCTGTCTGTCTGGCGAGTGCACGCGCCCTATAGCAAAAACCTCTCCAAAAAAAAAAAAAGGCGTGGGGGAGTGGGTCACTCTCTGGTACTCACTCACCTTCTACCATATCACGATGCCCAAGAAGGCTCTCGGTAGGTGCTGGTACCTGGCTTGGACTTTTCACCTGGTTCATGGCCCAGGGCCTCCCTCTGTGTGACAGGTATACATGTGTGGGCCTGTGATCTGGACTGGCAAAAGCTCTCTTTCTTTTTCTTGTGGAACTCTTGAGTTTAAAAAGTTTGGGCTATGATAACAGAAAAAAATCATTGAACTTCCATGGCGATGCTAAACAGTTTTTTTCACTTATTATTTGGAGCTTTCAGGCGTGGGATATTCAAAACCGGGAAAGACTTGATACAGATTCACGAACATTCCTGAATCTTAGCAAGACTGTATTGTTTCCCTGTGTGACTGTAACGGGCGCTTGCTGTGTGCGAGGCACCGTGCTAAGTGTTTTGCACACGTGACTGGTAATCACTGCACTAATAGCAAGGTAATTTGACTACCTGTTGCAGATGAGAGAGCTGAGGACAGACAGAGAGAGACATAGAGACAGAAAGCGAGAAATCAGATGAGAGAAAGGACACCGAGTCGCAGTCCTAGGGTCTCACAGCTAGTAAGTGAACATGGATTCCATGACAAGGTTACCTGACTTTACATCCTTTATACTGAATCAGATTTGTCGTGGAACCAGCAGTTGCTGTAAATATTTGAGGAAATGCACACCTATCCAAGAAAAATAGAAAAAAGGAATCAGGATTATTTGATTCGTATTTTCAAAACTGTACATTTTTCTTTTAGACTTCAAAAATTTAAAGTGGAATTATAGAAGAATTTGCTAGAACTCAATATAATTCATAATTCTTTCATGTTTTTTTTGGTATAAAATTGAGACTTACATGCAAGTGTCACCAAGCATGGCTTTTCTGTTTCTAGTTTCAAGATAAAATTGGCTGCGGCCTTGGCAAGGTGTCGAATCAAACACGATGCCCTTTCCATTTACCACATTCTGCCGGAAACAGTTAGGAAACAGGAACTGAGGGCCTCCACGCTGCCACTTTATGCTTGGATCAATACGTGTAAAATCAGGTAAGAGTTTACATCATATTCCTACTCATTAAGACCTTCCATCTTTTTTTTTTTTTTTTGGAGAGGTTTTTGCTATAGGGCGCGTGCGCTTGCCAGACAGACAGAGAGAGACATAGAGACAGAAAGCGAGAAATCACCCCCCAGAGGGGATGGTCACGCCGCAATCCCTTCTCCTCCATTCTCCTCTCGGGATCTTGGGCACGCACGCACACGCGCCCGGCGTGAGTTTTAAGCCACCAGGTCCGGGACGCGAACCGCAGTAGACTACGTGGGAGTCCAGCGACATAGCCATTATGCTAACTGCTGGTTCCCAGACCTTCCATCTTTTTAAAACAATATAATTTAATGGGGTTGGGACACATTTGAGGGAGTGATTAGGCAAATCAATTTAATTCCAGATCTTATCACCAAATGACCAAAGGTAATTACATAAATATTCTAACTTTTCTGTCTCTATCTTTTAATTTATTGCTAGGTAAAATTGTGAGTTCCATTAGCTGCAATTTAACCAGAGTTATTTTTCTTTGTGGTAGGAAAAAGGCGTGTTAGTATTAACTACATTTTAATGTATTCTACTTGTAACTATAGCGTAATGTTGTATATTAACAGCCCTGAAGATGTTTATGATAATTTGAAGAGAAAAGGCTATATTCAAGTCAAGTCTGTTTTGCATATTGACGATAAAGTCTTTGCAGTGGACCAACATTGCTATGATGTCTTAATTTTTCCATCTCATCATAAAAATGATCTTATAAATACAGATCTTTTCAAAGATTATAAACTTGTTTTTCAGGTAAACTAATATTCATGTTCATTTTGATGCTCAGTAATCTTAGTCAAAGAATCTCTATTTAAAAATAAGACAATACTGTTCATATTGCTGTTTATAATACTGTTTATCAGGAAGGTTTGTGAGGTCTAATTGTCACCTTGAATAAAATGATATTCTATAATCAGTGCTTCTATTATATCTATTATTATTTTTTTTTTTTTGGAGAAGTTTTTTTGCTTGGGGCATGTGCGCTCTCCAGAAAGACAGAGAGACAGAGAGAAAGCGAGAAATCACCCTCCAGGGGGATGGCCACGCCACAGTCCCTTCTCCTCCATTCTCCTCTTGGGATCTTGGGCACCCACACACATGCCTGGCATGAGTTTAAGCCACCAGGTCTGGAACTCGAACCGCGGTCAACTACAGGGGAGTCCAGCGACACAGTCATTACACTAACTGCTGGTCCCATATCTTGGCATTTTTGTCTCATGTGAAATTAAAGGACATATTCTCCTCCCCAGACTCCATAGATGGGAAGATTTGCATTACTGGCGGCTGAAACCCTCTATGTTTTCTCTTCTAAGAGAAAATTCACAGATGGTACAATGGGGTCTTTTCTTCCTTCTATTTCCTATGAAAAGGAAAATACTTTGTCATAATCTCTTTAATATAGCATAAAGCTTTGATTTGTGAGAGGTATATAATGGCTATCAGTACAGCAAGTAAATATGAGATAAGGCTTCAATAGAATGAAAAAAACAAAAGGTTGGAGATATTAAGTTAAATTTATTTTGTTTTCTCAACATTGTAGACTTTATTTATTTATTTATTTTGCTTTTTAAGTTTTTGCTATAGAGTATGTATTCACTGGAGAGAGACAGAGACAGTGAGAAGGAAAGTGAGAAATCACCTTTCAGGAGGGGTGGGCACACCATAATCCCTTCTGCTCCATTCTCCTTTTGGGAATTTGGACATGCACGCACAAACGCCCAGTGTGATCTTCAAGCTGCCAGGCCTGGGACTCAATCTACGGTCAGCTATGTGGGAGTCCACTGCCTTAACCACCGCACCACCTGCTGGGCCTGGTTAAATTTATTTTTACATCCTTATATTCAGATTTTTGCCTCAGAGTCACCCTGGTCTTCTAAGGTGTATTTCTTCTCCACACCTGCCTTATCCTGTCAAGCACTGTGAAACCCAATCTGCCAACTCCCTTTTATAAACTTCTCATATATTTTAATTTTAATCTCTGTGACCTAATAGCAGTTTAGGTGGCAGTGTAGTGGGGAAGAAAAAATAGCAATAGCAGATAAGTAAGTTTTTGGTAAAGAGGAATAAAGGGGCTAAGACAAGACATCATTAACCTATTAATCATATTTTAGAGATTTTGGCATTACCTTATCAGTGTACAAAAATTAAATGATAGCAGTCATAATTTAAGCTAAACAAAGTTGAGCCTTTAGCTTTAAATATATTTATTAGTTATTTCTGTTAACTTTTTAATTTAAGTATATATTGAGGTGTTTTAAACTAAAATGAATTAAATATCTTTTTAAGATTCCTACTAAGTCCTTTCTTCCATCTAAAACAGAAAGAAATCAGCTTATAATTTAGGCTAAACAAAGTCGAGCTTTTTGCTTTAAATATATTTGTCAATTATTTTTGTTAACTTCTTATTGAGATGTTTTAAACTAAAATGAATTAAGTATCTCTTCAAGATTCCTACTAAGAACTTTCTTTGATTTAAGGCAAAAATAAATCAGCTTATGTTTCTAGTCATATCCTTCGAAGTTCTAATCATGTCATTATCTTATAGGACAAATCTCGAAGTCTCGCTGTCCATTCTGTAAAGGCTTTATTAAATATGGATGATGATATCTTAATGGTCAATACAGGTTCATGGTACACAGTCGCCCACATGGCAATCTTAACCCATAATAATACTTCAAAGGTATTTGTGTGTGGAGTACGCGCACAAGCTAAGGATCCTGACTCGAAGAAACTTTTTGCAAAAATGGGATGTAAAAGTATGTACACATATTTGTTTGGTAACTCTTGTTCTACAAGATTTAAGAAATATTAAAGATGTTTAAATTTTTTTCATAATATAAAAACTATAGGGAACCAGCAGTTAGCGTAATGGCTATGTTGCTGGACTCCCACGTAGTCAACCGCGGTTTGCGTCCCGGACCCGGTGGCTTAAAACTCATGCCGGGCGCGTGTGCGTGCATGCCCAAGATCCCGAGAGGAGAATGGAGGAGAAGGGATTGTGGCGTGACCATCCCCCCTGGGGAGTGATTTCTCGCTTTCTGTCTCTATGTCTCTCTCTGTCTGTCTGGCGAGCGCATGCGCCCTATAGTGAAAATCTCTCCAAAAAAACAAAACAAAACAAAAACAAAAACAAAAAAACAAAACAAAAAAAATTATATATGTAAACATACTCTTAAAATAACTTATATCAAGTTATTGTTTAATGTTGGTTAAACATTTGTAGGTTAAATTAATATCTTGGTACTTTAGTATTTGACTTTTTGTTTTTCTTTTTTTGGAGAGGTTTTTGCTATAGAGCATATGCGCTCACCAGAAAGACAGAGACAGAGAGACAGAAAGCGAGAAATCACCCCTCGGGGGGATGGCCACGCCGCAATCCCTTCTCCTCCATTCTCCTCTCAGAATCTTGGGCACACACGCACATGCGCCCGGCGTGAGTTTAAGCCACCAGGTCCAGGACTTGAACTGCGGTCAACTACATGGGAGTACAGCAACATAGCCATTATGTGCAAACAGATTAAAAAAACATGACTAGAAATAAAGACATATATTACTATTAAAGTTTTGATTCATCAGGAGAATATAAACGGTAGTAAAGATGTATTTACCTAATACCATACTCTCAAAATATATAAAGCAAAGGTGTCTAGAACTAGCAGACAGCCTTGGTATAGAAAAATTCTAAGAAATCCATGAAAAAAAACTATTGTTTCCATGTAGAAAACTATATTTCTATAACGAGATTGCAGGATATAAAGTGAATATATAAAATCTATTGTATTCTTATACACTAGCAATGAACAAACTAAAAATGAAAGAAAATAACATCAGAAATAATAAAACTTTTAGGAATAAGGTTAATGAAGAAAGTGTAAGATTTATATCTGAAAAACTACAAAATATCATTAGAAAAAATAAGAGAAGATAGAGCTGAACAGTGTGCAGTGCTCTGTGAGGCTTATCCACTTAAGAAGGGCCCAGATTCGAAAGCCAAAAGTTTATTTATTTATTTTTTTTTTGAGGTTTTTGTTCTAAGGCACATGCGCTCGCCAGAAAGACAGAGAGAGACAGAGAGACAGAAAGTGAGAAATCACCACCAGGGGGGATGGCCATGCCGCAATCCCTTCTCCTCCATTCTCCTCTCGGGATCTTGGGCACGCATGCACACGTGTCCGGCGTGAGTTTAAGCCACCAGGTCCGGGACTTGAACCCACAGTTGACTACATGGGAGTTCAGTGACATAGCCATTACACTAACTGCTGGTCCCAAAAGTTTACTTTTTGAAAAGCCTACTATAACTGCTAAATCTGATTCATCCAGACAAAAAGAACATAAAACACTTCAGTTATCAGTAATAGATAAGGAGTTAGCACCACAGATCCTAGACACATTTAAAATACAATAAAGAGATACTATGAGCTATTTTATGCTAACAGACTTAAACATTTGGGTGACATGGGCATATTCCTTGAGAGACACAATAGTAGTAATAATATTAATATCTACTGAATTTTAAAAAATTCATTCTAATATGGCATCATCACTGTGAAGAATTTTACAAACAATGTGAGGAAGGGGGCCAGCAGGTGGTGTGATGGTGGAGGGGTTGGACTCCCACATGGCCCACTGCAGTTTTGAGTCCTGGACCTAGGGACCTGCTTTCTCACTTTCCCTCTTTCTTTCTCTGTCTCTGTCTGGTGTGCTTGTGTGCCCTGTAGCAAATTAAAAAGTAATAATAGTGGGGACCAGCAGATGGCACAATGGTTATGTTGTTGGACTCCCACTGTGTTGACTGTGGTTTGAGTCCCGGACCAGGTGGCTTAAAACTCATGCCAGGCGCGTGCGTGCCCAAAATCCCAAGAGGAGAATGGAAGAGAAAAGATTGCTAGGTGGCCGTCCCCCTGCAGGTATTTTTTCGCTTTTTGTTTCTCTGTCTTTCTCTGTCTCTCTAGTGACCACACACTCCCTATAGTAAATAAAAACAAAAAATTCTAATAAGAAGAAATAATGATAGATTAAATAATTCTAAAAATAAGAAGGCAAAGAAAAAATAATACTCTTAAGAGTATGAATGATGGGCCCAGCAGGTGGCGTGGTGGTCAAGGTGCTGGATACTCCCACATGGCCGACCACGGTTCGAGTCCCGGACCTGGTGGCTTGCTTTCTCACTTTTCTCTCTCTCTCTCTCTCTTTCTCTGTGTGTCTCTCTCTGGTCAAATTAAAAAATGAATGAATGAATAAATAAATAAATAATTTTTTTTTTTTTTTTTTTTGGAGAGGTTTTCGCTATAGGGTGCGTGCACTTGCCAGACAGACAGAGAGAGACAGAGAGACAGAAAGCGAGAAATCACCCCCCGGGGGGGATGGTCATGCCGCAATCCCTTCTCCTCCATTCTCCTCTCGGGATCTTGGGCACGCACGCACACGTGCCCGGCGTGAATTTTAAGCCACTGGGTCCGGGACACGAACCGCGGTCGACTACATTGGAGTCCAGCAACATAGCCATTACGCTAACTGCTGGTTCCCAATAAATAATTCTTTAAAAAAAAAAAAAAGAGTATGAATGAGTATAAATGATCTCTCAGTTCATTTATATAAGCTTGATATGAAAACCTGAAAAGGAGCACTGCAAGGAGGAAAAACTACGGCTCCGTGTCACACATGAGCATGGTGTAAAACAAATATTAGCAAACTGAAATATTCTAAATATAAATAAAATATTAGCAAACTTAATTTAGCAATATATTTAAAAATACATTACAAATGAGCTTTTTTCCCCCTAGAAATGCAAAGTTGATTTAACTTAAAAATCAGTTTGTAGGGAACCAGCAGTTAGCGTAATGGCTACGTCGCTGGACTCCCACGTAGTCGACCGCGGTTCGCATCCCGGACCTGGTGGCTTAAAACTCACGCCGGGTGCGTGTGCGTGCGTGCCCAAGATCCCGAGAGGAGAATGGAGGAGAAGGGATTGCGGCATGACCATCCACCCTGGGGGGTGATTTCTCGCTTTCTGTCTCTCTGTCTCTCTCTGTCTGTCTGGCGAGTGCACGCGCCCTATAGCGAAAACCTCTAAAAAAAAAAAAGAGAGAGAATTCCTTGTTAACTTTGGAAGTTACACCCCCCCCCCCGCAAGAAAAAAAAAAGCCTTTTTTTCTAACTACATTGAAAGCGCTTATAGGATTAAGGATTTAAAACTGAATAATTAATAGATATAACCATGTCCTGCATTAAGATTTTTAACATTTTTTAAATATTTTTTTCTTCCCAGATATTGAAATTCTTCGTGAAGCATTCACCAACATTGAATCAAAGGATCACAGGTTACAGAAAGTGAAAGTGATTCTGCTGCTACCTCGGTGTTCAGGACTGGGTGTTAGTAATCCTGTGGAGTTTATTTTAAATGAACACGAAGGTACTTCTTTTAGTCTTGAAATTATTGAAATTAGTTGAAAATTTTTTTTCAAGAATTATAATTATAATTTTTCTTTTTGAGAAGTTTTCGCTATAGGGCACGTGCGCTTGCCAGACAGACAGAGAGAGACAGAGAGACAGAAAGCGAGAAATCACCCCCCCAGGGGGGATGGCCACGCCGCAATCCCTTCTCCATTCTCCTCTCAGGATCTTGGGCACGCACGCACACGCACCCGGTGTGAGTTTAAAGCCACTGGGTCTGGGACTTGAACTGTGACATGAACCGTGGTCGACTATATGGGAGTCCAGCGACATAGCCATTATGCTGACTGCTGGTCCCAAGAATTATTTAATTTTATTTATAATAATTATAATTTTTTTAACTTGCTAGAGGGCACGTGTGCTCACCAGAGGTGGGGGCGGGGAGAAAGAGAGAGAGGGAGAGAGAAAGAAAGCAAGCCTACAGGTCCTGGATTCAGACTGTGGCTGGCCATTTGAGAGTCTAGTTTTAATAGTTTCTAATAAAAAGTTTGTTACCAGGCAAAATTATTGAACTATAATGTGAAAATAATATTTGAAACGTACCTGGGGGCTAGCAGGTGGTTTGGCAGTTAAGGTGCTGGCCACTCCCACATAGTTGACCACAGTTCAAGTCCTGGACCTAGTGGCTTGCTTTCTCACTTTCTCTCTCTCTGGTCAAATTAAAGTAAATGAATGAATGAATAAAAAATTAATTCTTTTTTAAAAAAGTACCTAATTGAGATATTTATAACTATTTTTCACAATTTAGATACAGATTTACTTAAAGATCTCTCTCAAGGAGGCACATCAGAAGAGAAACTCCATATTCTTGCTCAGCAACAATATGAACAGCTAGTGCATGCCATGAAATGTAAGTTGGTCAGTAGTATAATCTTTTTAAGATATGGCGTAAATCTCAGAAACATGACTACTTCATTTATTTTAGTCAGGCTGTGAAGAATGGACCTTAGCAGATTTTTCAGAACATTCAGTCTTACTGTCTTCAAAATTGTTTTATAAATTCAATCTAAGCCCTTTAAAAAATATATGCTTTAACATAGTTTAGTAAGCACAGTTTAACAATGCTGAAATAATTATGTACATCCGTAATTGTACTTTCATCTTTCTGATTTTTTTTTACTTCTTACTTAATTTAATGTTTTATCGTCAATGTGCTATCCCTAACAACTCTATTCTAGAGTCCAAATGTTATAAAACTTTATTTCCCTTACTGCTACATAGAGAGGTGCAATTGCAGGGAAAGCCTAGATGTCTTGTTTTGAAGTCTGAGTAGCAGGTTTGAGTGTTTCCATCATAGCATCACTCACTCTATTTAGACTTGGAGTACCTGTGGACATGGAATCTAGAAATCTGGAATATTAATAAACGTTTGTTTTTGTTTTGAGAGGTTTTGCTATAGGGTGTGTGCACTCACCAGAAAGACAGAGAGAGACAGAGAGACAGAAAGTGAGAAATCACACCCCGGGGGGATGGCCACGCCGCAATCCCTTCTCCTCCATTCTCGTCTTGGGATCCTGGGCACACATGCACATGTGCCTAGAGTGAGTTTTTAAGCCACCGGGTCCAGGACTTGAACCGCAGTTGACCATATGGGAGTCCAGCAATGTAGCCATTACGCCAACTGCTGGTTCCAAACTTTTGTTGCTTTTAATGACTTTTTAGAGAGAGAGGTTTTTGCTCTAGGGCCAGTGCACTCGCCAGAGAGACAGAGATGTTTTATCTTTTTCAAGGGTTTTGCTATAGGGCATGTGTGCTCCTGGAAGAGAGACAGAGACAGTGAGAGGAAAAATGAGAAATCACTGTCCAGGGGGATGGCCTTGCCACAATCTCTCCTCCCCCATTCTTCCCTGGGGATTTTGGGCACATGCACGCATTGCATCCAGCATGATTTTCAAGCATCAGGTCCAGGATTAAACCATGGTTGGTCACATGGGAGTCCAGCGCCTTAATCCCTACGCCATCTGCTGGCCCCAAACTTACCAATTTAGTGTGTATTTATCAAGGGCCTGCACTCGGTCGGACATTAAGTTAGATGTTAGGCATTGAGCATGAATTCTGATCAAGGCCCAGATACCATGGGGATAGATCGTTCGTACATAAAGACACAGCATACATGAGGTGGAAATGGGCTAAACAGAGCACCGAGGAGGTCTGCCCTCCTAGCGGATGTTGCAGTAGTCATTCATTTAAGTGTGAGAGGAGGGGCCTGGCGTGAGCTTGTTAAAATTCATCATAATCAGAGTAAAAACTTACATCCTTCCAATGGGCTATGAGTCCCTGTACTATCTGGTGCTTTTTTTTAAAAAAAAAGAGAGATTTTTATTTTTGCTATAGGATACATGTGCTCGCTGGAGAGACAGAGCGACAGAAAGTGAGAACTCACCTCTCCCCCAGGGGGCATGGCCACACTGCAATCTCTTCTCCATTCTCCTTTCAGGATCTTGGGCACGCATGCACCAATGCCTGGTGTGAGTTTTAAGCCTTTGGGTTTGGGCCTCAAACTGTGGTCAGCTACAGCTGACCTCCCATGCTGGTCACGTGGTAGTCCATGACCACCGCTGTCTGCTGGGCCCCTATCTGGTGCTTTCTGACTGCATCTCCTGCTGCTCTGCCCTCATCCTGTCTACCCTGCATGAGACTGGGGGTAGATTGACTTCCTTGGACTTGCCAGGCCCACCTCCACATCAACCTTCATACTTGCTGTTCCCTTCCTGTCCAACGCCCTTCCCCAGATAGCTCTGTGGTGGCTCCCTGTGGTCCTTCTCGTCTACTCACAGTTTGCCATCTCAGTGATGCTTTCTCTGTCTAAAATAACATTGGGGCCAGCAGGTGGCATGGTGGTTAAGGCACTGGATTCTATATGGCCAACTGCTCGGTTCCAGTCCTGGACCTGGCAGCTTGAAAAAAAACACTAGGCACGTGTGGATGTGTGCCCCAAATCCTGAGAGAATGTTCGAGAAGGAGTGATTTCTCACTTTCCCTCTGCCTCTGTCTCTCTCCAGTGAGTGCACATGTCCTATGGCAAAAGTCTAAAAAGAAAGAAAAATAAAATTCACTTATGTTTTTCTCCATAGCATTTATCACCTAACAAATACTGTGTAGTTTTCCTATTATGTCTCTCCCCCTACTGGGAAGTAAGCTCTAGAGGGGAGGGATTTTTTGTCTGAGTTGTTCTCTAATTGTATCCCAAAACCTAGGATACGCCTGGCATGTGGTCAGTGTTCCTGAGTGTGGGTAGATGTGTCAGCTGCAGTAAGAGGTGTTACCTCACTGTACAGATGGAAGGTCTGAGAGTTGCCCAGGCCCACGCAGCAGTAAGCGATAGCATTGGGATTCCCACCGAATCTGTTTTTAGAGTCCTTTAAGCAAACTAATTAGGCAGTTTGGCTTGTGGAATAATGGCTGGAGTGTCACGTTCCTAGTAATATAATTTTCTTTTTGTATTTATAACCAGGCTGGTCCTATTGAATTTTCAACTTCTGTACAATCCAGTTAGATTTACTTATTAGCTACAGATTGTATTACTAATCCAAAGTTTTGCTTGAAAGAGGAATTGTTCAAGTGTCTTTGGAAATTATTCCCTTCAAAACCATATGGTATCGGGGCCAGCAGGTGGCGTGGTGGTTAAAGTACTGGAACCCTGCATAGTTGACCATGGTTTGAGTCCTGGACCTGGTGGCTTGCTTTCTTTCTTTTTCTCTCTCTGTCTCTCTCTGGTGAGCATACGTGCCCTATAGCAAAAATTTTAAAAAGTAATAAAATTTTAAAAAAAATCATATGGTATTAGTGTCCAGTAGGTGTCTGAGAACATAGCACGTTTGTATAGGACTATTCTTGGGGTCACTGTATTGACGACATCTTCTTTAAATGCAGTTACCAAAGCTCAGGCCGTTGTTTACTGCACGTGTTCAGTCTACCCAGAAGAAAATGAAGCTGTTGTTAAAAAAGCACTGGACTTTCAAGACCCTGGGATTAAAGTACAGCCTTACAGGTAAGAAAAGGAAGGCTTTTTCGAGACAACTCAAAATACGGTATTTATTTAAGTTCTATACGGACATTCTACCTTTTTAAAAAAATTACACCATCATGGGACCAGCAGTTAGCGTAATGGCTATGTCGCTGGACTCCCATGTAGTCAACCGCGGTTCGCATCCTGGACCCCGTGGCTTAAAACTCACACTAGGCACGTGTGCGTGCGTGCCCAAGATTCCGAGAGGAGAACGGAGGAGAAGGGATTGCGGTGTGGCCATCCCCCCCAGGGGGTGATTTCTCGCTTTCTGTCTCTCTGTCTCTTTCTCTCTGTTTGGCGAGCACATGCGCCCTATAGCAAAAACCTCTCAAAAAAAATTACACCTTCATATTATCAAAAAGCTGAAATTCTTACAACTTTAAAGAAGATTCTGCAGGAACTTTGTAACAGCTTGGTGTGAGCGTTTTCTTATATATTAAAGGATTTGGGGGCCAGATGGTGACACGATGGAAAAACTGTAGTCGGATGGCTCTGAGAGCATTCCTACATGGGAAGGTTCTGGGTTCAAGTTCAGGAAGGTTCCTAGTACACGGGGCCACGCTTGTTCCTCATCTGGGACTCGGGAGGCTGCCTCACAGCGCCAAGGCCCTCTTAGGGGTGCTGTCTTTCTCTCTCTCTGTCACTCTTGCTCATGGGAGAAATACACTTTAAAGAAAAGATTCTTTTGCATTGGTTAGTTTTGTTAAAGTTAAAGGCGTTTGGCTTTGATTTGATCGGTTTCTGCATACGTGGGTCCACATTTCATATCCCTGCTTTAGGTATAGGCATGCTTCAATAAAACGTAGTCTGTACAATATTCTTACCAAGTAGACAGAAAACTGGATCATCTGAAAACTCATACATTTCTAAACCCTTTCAGCTGTTGATACCCACCAGGACTGAGGTGAAAACAATTTAGATGTCGGCGTTAGCTTCTGGGTAAAATGCTACAATAAGCTTAGGGTGGCGAGAAAGAGCATTGATAGTGCAGTCTGAGTTGTGAACATCGAGATAAGGGGTAGATCTAAGAATAAATGATGCCAGTTCTCGAACACTGTGACAATGAGTAAGGTGTTTTAAACATCTGTTCTTATTTTTCAAGTTATGAACTTTTCCTCTAATTCTTAATTTTCATAGTCTGTTCTCCTCTTTTAATTTCCTATTTCCCTTTGCCCTTTCACGAGTGGATATGCTAATCATGCCTCTGTTTACCTTCTTGCTGCCTTCACTTCCTCAGTAGTTCTTACTGATGTCTACAGCCAACCTCATGTTCTGAGAGCTTATCAACCGAGTGTTAGCTAAATCACCATCTAGTGGTGAAGAGCGTTATTGCAGGCATATTGCCGAATAGGTGAATGCAAACGTGTATGACTGTCAGGGGTCAGATTTTTTTTTTTTAGAGGGATTTTTGCTATAGAGCGCCTGCACTTGCCAAACAGATAGAGGGAGACAGAAAGTGAGAAATCACCCCCCAGGGGGGATGGCCACGCCTCAATCCCTTCTCCATTGTCCTCTCAGCATCTTGGGCATGCATATACGTGTGCCGGGTGTGAGTTTGAAGCCACCAGGTCTGGGACTTGAACCGCGGCCGACTACATTGGAGTCCAGCAACGTAACCATTACGCCATCTGCTGGTCCCGTCAGGGGTCAAGTTTTTAAGACTATGTAAAAGGGGGCTAGAGTCGAGCAGGGGGCAAAAGAGGCCCCAGTGGCTGAGCGAGCTGCTAAGATCGTTGGTGGTGAGTCCGGGGCCAGCCACTCTCAAAGCTCTAGAGCCTGGGAGATACCAAAACAAACAGAAAGACTTGGGGTTCTGGAGCAGTCACCACTGCTGCTGCTGCTACTGCTGCGACGCTTCCCTCTCTGCCGTCAGAGGATGTGGCCCGAGAGGCCTCTTGGCTTACATGGAGCCCGACGCGTTGTTGCGTGAGTAAAGCGAGGGCCTTCCCCACACTCCTTTACAAATTAAAATGGAGGAAATGCCTTTGGCTGACCTGGATACTAATAGGCTAGAGGCCATCTCAGGACACACAGGATTCTGCTTTGAGGTGCACCGGGCACCAGCGCGGCTGCTTCTACCTGAAGTTCGGCTTTGGCATTCGACTCCCATGTAGTCGACCGCGGTTCAAGTCCCGGACCCGGTGGCTTAAAACTCACGCCCGGCGCATGTGCGTGCGTGCCCAAGATCCCGAGAGGAGAATGGAGGAGAAGGGATTGTGGCATGGCCATCACCCCTGGGGGGTGATTTCTCGCCTTCTGTCTCTATGTCTCTCTCTGTCTGGTGAGTGCACGCGCCCTATAGCGAAAACCTCTCAAAAAAAAAAAAAAAAAGAATTTGGGAAGGATAATAAATTGTAAACTAATAGAAATATTAGAGCTTTTAATGTATAATAGTATTTGGGAAAGACTGCTTCAGCGTTTTACTGTTAGCTGGTATTTTCCTGTAAGACTGGGTCGTGCTGTCTCTAACTCCTGCCCCAACCACCCAGCGTGCACTGCAGGTGCAGGCCACCATGCCCAGCTCTTCTGTAGACAGGCCCTCATGGTGTTGCCCGGGCCAGCCTTGAGCTTGCCACCCTCCTGCCTCAGCCCTCTGAGCAGCTGGGATTACGGTGCACGCCACCTCACTGGCCTTGAGGTTCTGCGTGGTCCCAAGCCGTGGGAGACTGTGTTTCGGCAGTGCATGCCACTGAGGCTGGGCCTGGAATTTTTATTTAAATGATTGGTAAAACATAGGAAAACTTAGCTGCAGTAACTTTTTTCCTTGTCAGAGGAGGCACTCTCACCATTGAATGTCTGTCCACCTCTACTGCAGGCTCAGCCCTCCGGTCCTCCCGCTGTGCTCCTTAAAGGAGATACATTTGTCTGCCGATAAATTCTTCAGGGTGGAACCATCTGAGATCACCAATGGTTGTTTCATTTCTATTTTAACAAGGGAGGTAAGGAAAAAAAAATACTAACCTATGTCATATTTTGGAACTAGGAAACAACAAAGCCTCTTAAGAGGAACCCAGGAGCTCTGGAAACATTTTGTAACAGCATGCTTTTATTCCATAATAACTAACTGGAAGGAAAAAGAATTACTGCAACGTGGCAGTTAATCCCTGGTCTTTACACTTCTGACATTGTTCTTTTGCCTGCCTCATCCCTCCAAGCACTTAGTCGAGATCTGATGCACCTTCCCTGATGTCAAAGAACAAACTATGTTAACTATCAGGTTAATAAATGGGCAGGTTTAAGTTATAAAAAAAAAGTAATCTCCTAGGGTTATGAGATACATTAGTAACTAAGGCTTAAAACTGTTTGAGTATAACGAAGATCCCCAATTTCCTACCGAGACACTGGTACAATGTCTGTAATATACACAAGAATAACCACCTCTTAGGTTTACCAACTGCCTCTTCCCTTGCAGCGGGATCCATCCGAGACGGTGTCTGTGAAAGATGTTTTGGCCCGAGCTGCAGCAAAGGGTCTCCTGGATGGGATTGAGTTGGGGAAATCAGCCAAAAAGGAGAAGAAGAAGAAAAAATCAAAAACGTCATTGCCCAGAGCTGCCATGACAGAGAATAATGGCGTCCAAATGAAAATCGCCGAGTTCCTGAATAGAGAAACTAAGGCGAATGCCAATCGATCAGAGACGGTAACCACAAAGACTCCTCTCCCACAGAAGGGCGCAGCTCAAGTGGGTGTTCCCGCACAGATCCGAAAACCCGGCAAGCCTGCCCCCAACCCGTTAGTGGCCGCGTGTGTGAGGAACACCGGGCCCTGCAGGCCGTGTGAGCGGCAGGCCTTCGGAAGACCTCGACCAGAAGACAGAATGGTGGCTCTGAAACCTGTCGAGATTGTCCTGCCTCCAGTGTTTTTGCCATTTCCAAGTTCCCCAGGGATCAAGTCTCAGATCCCAAGTCAACATCTTTTCTTTCGTACTGGACCCAAGCCTCTCGTGTCCACCTGCCTTCCCACACCGGCCGTGTGCAGGAGAGGGGAAAAGCCCAAAGAAAACGTCCCTTCCTCCCTAAACAGACGTCTTCGGCCATGGCTTTGACTGTCTTGTTTTTTCACAGGGGCTGAGAGTGGTTTTTCATTTTCAAAGTCTGGTATTTCTTGGAAGAGCAGATATCCCCTCACGAGATAGCCATCCTTTGGTCACTTAGTGTCTTCAAAATGTGTTAGCTTCAGGGGGTTAGACGTGAGGGACAAGAACAGAGGGGACTACAGAGCAGGATGTGGATTTCAGGAACCCACGACCCATTTGAGCAGGTTCAGGTGCAGATTCGGCGCCAGTGTTTGGAGGTTGTCTCAGGCCTGCCATCTGTCCGGACCTCAAGCTGCAATGAACTCTCCAGAAGGGAACCGCGGCCCGCAGCAGGCTCTCGAACTCAAGAGGCAGTCGATTGGGAAGCTCGGGTGTGCATGACGCTGGCCTTCTCCTGCCGGCTGGAGACTGCTCTTCAGTTTTCAGGCAGTTGGCGGCTTAACCTTGTCAATCGCAATTGAGGTTGATTTTTTTCTTCCACATCACACTGTTCTTCAGGTGGGGCATGCCACGAGTCTGTGCAGCGTGACTGAGGCTTCAAGTAGGAAGTGCAGGGTGTTCCAAGGGCCGGGTGTGCACAGCTCAGATGTCCGCTTACAGAGTGTCATCAGGAGAGCTTCCAGGCCCCTGAGATCTGGCACGATCACCTCTCTCCTCTGACCGCTTTGGCCAAACCCCCGGCTGGGAGCAAATGTCCACCTACGTGTTCACTCTTGAGGAAGACGCAAAACTGAATACGAATGGTATCTATTGAAGAAACCCATAAAAATTTTGAATTCTATTCAAAGATCAGGTCGTACAACAAAATCTATGAGTTCTTTCAAACGGCACACAGCAATCAAACTTTGGTCCATTTGCAATGCACGATTGAAATATATTGTAGCAACCGTGTTACATTAAATGTCGGTTCATCTGAAATGTACCATCAGTTGCCTACCAAGAATTGGTATGATTATCATTTCTGGATCTGATTTTTTTTTATCATGGCAATAGAAAATTGTTTAATATTAAATAGAGTAAGTTACAACCATAAATGTTTAAAAAATTCAAACATTCACAAAGTTTGAGTTGCAAGTTTTATTTATTTTCAGAATTCAGTTGTGCAGAAATTTCTGTAAATTCCTAAATGGTCTTTCCAGGTGGCCTGACTTTAGTAGAATACTGGCCTTTGCAAGGTGAGTATTTGGGTCTGTTCTAGTGCTGTTACTCCATCTTTTATTTTCTCATTTGAAGTGAGGGTGAAAAAGAATGATTTCACTTAGTAGTAATAAATAATTTTTCTTGTCGCTGAAGATTTACATGGATATGTATCAGTTAAGAAAGGAAACAAGACTTTTATACTTCGACAGAGTTTATATTTTAAATGCCAATTCTTAAGTTAATTAGGACATAAAGGAATAGAAAATGTTCTAAATGCTCATTTCACTAATTTCAAAGATCAGCAGTGTGTATCTCCGTGATATAAAAGCATGCGTTTAGTGCAGCACGCATTTTATTCGCTTATTCCCACCCACATCCCTGTCAGTCTCCATGCCTCTAGCGGGGCAGTGTGGCTTAATCTCACCCTGTTCCATAAACAGCCTTTCCCTGCCTTCTTTCCCGCCCCCGGTTGAAAAGGGTTACATTGTCCAAAGTAGCAGGTTGGAGCTTTGGTTTTCAAGCGTGTTTCAGTGTTAACTGGTGCGAGATCCTGTTTCAGTGTTAACTGCTGCAAGATGGTCCAGGGTGTTCTCATCTCTGCAACGGCATGTGATTCAGTTCACAACCTGTACCATGTATTTTCAGCATCTCCTAACACACATTCTCATTCTTCTCTTCAAAAGTATATGGAGATTCTGAATTAAACCATTATTTAAGCCTGCAGTGTTCTCCTTTGAGAATCTTCTAAGAACAGGATACATTATTAAAATACTTGGATAGAGTAAAAAAGGGAAGGGTACTTTGAGTAAAAGCGATCTGATTGAATGCTAGTGAAGAAAATGACACTTTTTTTGGTTTGGTATTTTACCTTCTTGAACTTCTTATGGAACATGCTACAAAAATCTAGAATAATGAAATTGCTGGAATTCAGATATTCCAATAGCAAATTCAGATTTTCTTCTGAAATTATTAATCACTATGTAATACCTGAAACCAAAGTGACATTTTGTTCCTTGAAATCTGCAATCCTCAGTACGGTAAGAGGGAGACTTCTGGGTGAAGTGTAAGGTGAACACATGTGTGTGCACGCTTTCACTCCATCTGTCTTCTCCCTGTGCCTGACATGACCACGCCAAACGGGACTGAGCTTTCAGACTGCCTTTCGTTTTGCATTTTGAGCCTGTATATCTCTATTCTCGACTTTTTGAAGTCAGGCTCTTGAAGGGAATGAAAGCTAGACTCTGTGCTGCAATGTGTTAGTCCTGGCGAGGCTTCTTAGAGACTCAGGTTGGTGCCGAGAGAGGCTTCGGTGTCCAGAGTGCCGGAGTCCTTATGGCCAAAACAGGAGAGGTTCCGGCTCCAGCCAGGAATACCCTAATGCTAACTAGTACTAATCCACGCAGTCTCACATACCTGAAAGGATGTCTACCACGTGTAGAGACGCGTTTAAAATTACAAGGGCCAGTGTAGGGACACTAGCGAATGCTTCTGTTCCCTGTATGTGTGACTACGATGTCAGATAGAACGAGGCGAACGCTTTATGCAGCTAAATTTATTCTCACAACAGGTTACATTTAAATGTGTGAAGTGGTCAACAGCAAAAGGGGCAAAAGGAAAACCAGACATTCTTTTAGGACAAACGAGCTGGATGCCAGTGAACGCTCTCGCGGACACGGACGGGCGGCGGTCTCTGGCCTGAAGCAGAAATAAGTGACCTCTTTACGGGCTGGCAAGCACGCGTGTTGGGACGTGTACTCGGTTAAGCCTGGCCGAGCGGAGAGCGGACGGTATTCTTAGACACACTGCTGGGGCAGGGAGACACACCTGTTGCTGAGATCTGGAGGGACCCTGTGTCGCGATGCTCACAAGGCAGCGTGGCCTGCACGGAGCAAAGCTGCGGGCCTCGTGGTCCCTGGTGGGTGAAGGGCCGCCTCCCGTGTCCATCTTAAAACCATAGAGTGGATTTTAAAAAAGTAGCAGTGCCAACGGTTTATCATCAAAACTTATTTTAATGGGAATGGGCCTCATCCCTTCATGCAGTAAGACAGACAGACAGACAGACAGAGAACAGTGGTGCTAAGGAGCGATGGGTGACGGGCACCTGGACACGTCGTATCTGTTGGGAAGTCACACGTGTTGTGAGGGATGTAAAAACCAAGCACCAAGCAGGTGCGTTAGTCTGAAAAGGAAGTTTCTAGCCATAGGCGTGTTGGCCACTCCCCGCGAAGCCAGCAAGGAGCACGCAGGTGAGGCGGCAAGTCTGCGTCTATCTAGCTGCTTTTAAAAAATAAAAGGAACTTTAAGCATTTTGCCTTTTCTTCTACATATTCCGATAGAAACGTGACTACGAATCATTACAAAACCACCTTGTAGGCAACGAATAGTTCACTGAGATTACTGAGACCTGGACACGCCGTGAGAGAATATCCAGGCAAGGTACATTAACACAATGATGCAGTATATTTCAGTAAAAATAGAATAAATAAAATAAACATATTTTAAGCCGTATTTAACAGGTTAATTAAAAAAAAACGATACGACATACGAGGCCTCGTGGGCATGGCTGCCTGCTGACCGAATCACAGATAGAAAGAATGCATAGTTAACTGAGGTGTCACTGCGGTCTCAAGGAACACACTGGCATCTTGCACAGACACACGCACGCGCACTTTCACACATACTTTTTGGCCATGGCAGAAAGTGTCTGAACGTACTGTTTAACAGAAATTTACAACATTAATTTGCATTGAGTATGCAAAGCTATTTTCAAAACAAGCCGCGGTCAAGTTCCCAATATGTAAAGTCGATCACTCATCTTAATGCAGCCCTATGATTGCATATATAATATAAATCAGTGTGCTACTTAAAGCTAGCTCAGTATTCTTGATCCTGAAGACAGACAGATGTAGGACTTAAAAAAAAAAAAAAAAAAAAGGAGCCAGGGGATTCTGGTAGATTTCCAAAAGTGGACTGCGGTTTAGAATTGAGAAATGTGTCACGCAGAAATGTCTCACGGTGGAGATCAAGACGAAAGAGCCGAACGGTATTGCAATAGCCTTTGAGGGGCACAGTGAGGATTTCCCTAACACGGTCATTTCTGTGATGACGCGGTCACTCCACACAGAATCATAGACAAGCGGGAGAGAAGGCTGATGCACTCGACAGAAACATGTTTTTGTCCTAACGTTAGGGTGTGGGCAGACGATTCCGGCCCCTTGGCCCTGCCCGTGAATTCTGAGCAGAACGGCTGGCCGGAAGCCGTCTGCTTACCCTGGTCTCTGGTATCATGAGCTCGGAATCTCTACCACAGGAAGCATCGTCTCGGGAAGCCCTCCTAGATCAACAGCAGAAGTGAATGGAGGCTCCTGTCCTCTGCCAGGCAGAGCCATAGCTGCAGACGACAGTCCTGGACCAAGGGGCCGTGGCTTGGTGACACCACTGCGTTCGTGCTGTGGACCTATTTCCCTGCTGACCCAGGGAGTTCTAAGCGTGCCTCCCAATGAATACCTCCATTCTGGTCTTTGTGTCATCCAGAGCCACTCTGGACAGGTTCTTCCTAATTAGTGTGGCAGCAGCAAGACACAGTACACCAGGGGGAGTGAGAAGCGTGGGTTCTAGTCCCGGTTCTGGTACTGACTTTGGTGAGAACCTGGGGCAGCTGATTGGTCTCCTGGTGCTTCATATTTACACCTCCCAAGTGTGTTTGAAACCTCCTCTACCCTGTAAGGCTCAAGTGTGATAAGAATGTGGAAACCATTCTGATAAGGACATAGTGTCTAAACATAAAGAATTACTTTTATAACGATACTGTAAATGTGAATTTTGACATTAAAAAGTAGATGAGACTAATATCGAGATTGCTCTCCTTAGCCACCTCCTTTTAAAACAACAATGTCAACAACAATCAAAATCTGTCTACCTTTACGGGTAAGTTTCTTACCTACAAAAAGCAGCAGGAAAGTGCTATTTTGGGGAAACTTGTTAAATAGCCCATTATTCTTATGTCTGATAGGAAATTTTCCAATCTGGAAAAAAATGGAAAAAAAAAAAAAAACAACTAATTTTGAAATGTGTCTAGTTGAAACTAACAAATTCTAGTATACATCGATTTAAGAAAGGTTCCACTTAATGTAGTTGGTTGCTGTGAATGCAAAGTGACAGACAGACAACTTTCTGGGCAAAAAGCATCAGAATGAGACTGGGCTGAATGCAGAGTTGCAGCAGCAGGTTTACCGCGAGGACACAGACTGACTGCAGTACGCTTACTGCGAGGACATGGACCGACTGCAGCACGCTTACTGCGAGGACATGGACCGACTGCAGCACGCATACTGCGAGGACATGAGCTAACGAGAAGGCAGGGGTGGTAGAGAGCTAAAATACTCATGTCTGATGGAAACAGAACATTAACGACACTTCCTCAGCTTCGAATTGCATATTGGCTAATCACCAAACTAGGGCGGAAAGGATGGTGGGAAGAAGTTCATCTCCATGTGGACGTGGAAAATGGCCATAGTGATCTAGAATTCTCTAGCTGCATCGTACAATATAAGGCAGAAGTTTGAAATATGTCCCCCCCCTGCAATGCGTTATGATTTCTCTTTTTTTTCCCCAAAGAATCAGTTTGAAAACCACCTGAAAAGAAAAAGTTATTATCTTTTTTTTGTCTGATTTTAATTCCTCCAATTTAGTTCGTCATCAATTTCAAAGTTTTGCTTGCTTTCCAACATCCCATGACAGCTGTGGACGTGAATGGAGTCCGTGTGTCAGAGACCTGGTTAAGGGAAGCTGCCAGCTGGTGTTTGTCCTGATGCCAACAGCCAATTTTGTCACCGACAGGTTTGACTTTATGAAAAACTCAAATAAAAACGCGTCATCCTATTTTTACAGTGATTCAGTGGTGTCTGCAGCGTCTACTTCCAATGCTGAAGACAGGCAGGGTGTGGGAGGACTCGGAGGTGCGGGGGGACAGATCCGGTCAAGACGACAGTGACACTAACACAGGCATCATTTACTCCCAGGACGCAGCAGCGGGTCGTTAGGGGTGCGGCCACATTCTCCTGTGTGTGTGCAGTTAAGTCACGTCACGATATGTACAGTAAGAAAAAGACCTTCCACTGCTCAAGATGTCACTTACAGCAAAAAAATGTATTCATGCTTCTTTTCATATCACATGATGGTGGCAAGACGAGAGAACATGCTTGTCTAACACTGCCCGGTTAGGGATAAATCCTCTGAGGCCAAAGCATCAGCGACGGATCGGAAGGCCAGGTGTCGGCTCGCTCTCCTCGGCGCAGCTCTCGAACCTTCGGGGAACATGAGAGTCGCTCACAGAGGCAGCTACGGTGTTTCCGTGACGGGCCGTTTCTGTTTCAAAGTGTCAATGAGGGATAAGACCCCTCGTTTTACATTGGTTGTGACTCTCCTGGTCATTGAGTCTGCTGGCGGAGGAGGTGGCCGAACTTTCTGTGAAGGTGGTCGGGCTACCAGGCACTTCTGATACCGTAGCTGAAGTTAAAAAACAAAACAAAGACACATTTTCAGGTACGAGGTATTTTTTCTTTGTGTTCCTTGCCAAGATTTTTTTTTTTTTGGAGAGGTTTTTGCTATAGGGCTTGTGTGCTCGCCAGAAAGACACAGAGAGAGAGACAGAGAGACAGAAAGCGAGAAATCACGCCCCAGAGGGGATGGCCACACCGCAATCCCTTCTCCATTCTCCTCTCGGGATCTTGGGCACGCACACACATGTGCCCGGCGTGAGTTTAAGCCCACCGGGTCTGGGACTTGAACCGCGGTTGACTACATGGGAGTCCAGCGACGTAGCCATTACGCCAACTGCTGGTCCCTCTCACCAGGATGTTAACTCACACAAGTTAATGGCCTAGCTCCAAAATGTAAACCCAAGCATGAATTACGTTCCTTCATGAGGGTGTTGGATGTTCTCCTAACCATGGGACTCAACCGCGGCGTTCGGCCTTTGTCCCCCTCTCCTCTCGCCCACGTGCACCTCTGCTGCACTGACAGGATGCGAGTGCAAACGAGAAGGCTTGGGGAAGAGTGGCGACGAGGTTTCCCACTAGTGCCAAGTTCACTGAGGAAGGGCATGGCCCACCGACACCCAGCAGGAAGGGCCGACCGGGCTCCGCCCGGCAAGTTAGCGAGTCGGCCTCAGTCTGAAAACGGGGACCTTTACGGAGCGGGGGACAGTTACGTGCAGAATACTGGAGAAGGTCTGCATCCGTAATGTCTGTCTCCGTCCCCAAGTCCCGACTTCCCAACAACGAGTGGTGTACAACGCAGGCAGGACACGGCCCACCGGGGCATGTGGTCAGGGCGGCTGAACCCACACGCGGACTGCACAGTCCCAGTCAGTCCTGGGCTCGCGGCTGGAAACACACCCCAGGAGCGTGTGCATGCTCGCCCCGAATCCCAAGAGGAGGACAGATCACAGCGCAGCCATCTCCCCCGGCATGGGGGTGCTTTCTCACTTTCTCCACCCCCGTCTCTATCTCCAGCAAGTGCATGCGCTCTATGGCCAATGAAAAAGAGGTCAGGGGGAACCAGCAGTTAGCGTAATGGCTATGTCGCTGGACTCCCATGTAGTCGACCACAGTTCGTGTCCCGGACCCGGTGGCTTAAAACTCACGCCGGGCACGTGTGCGTGCGTGCCCAAGATCCCGAGAGGAGAATGGAGGAGAAGGGATTGTGGCGTGACCATTCCCCCTGGGGGTGATTTCTCGCTTTCTGTCTCTATGTCTCTCTCTGTCTGCTTGGCCAGCGCACGTGCCCTATAGTGAAAATCTCTCCAAAAAAAAAAAAAAAAAAAGAGGTCAGGAAACATTTTATAAAGTAGTCTAAATCCTAGTGGATTAATTACAAGAAGTCTATTAGTATTGGTACCATGGACAATTTCTATCCTTCAGAAATAGAACGCGACAGTGCAACTGCTTTTGTATTAATGGAAAGATAATTCTTCAAAATCAGATTAAAAGGCTGTTACTTTTTCCCCCTAATCTAAGCACTCTAATTCAATCGCAGACTTTAAAACATCAACCTCAAAGTTAATAGGTTCCTGGGAACCAGCAGTTAACGTAATGGCTATGTCACTGGACTCCCACATAGTCGACCACGGTTCGCATCCCAGACCCGGTGGCTTAAAACTCACGCCGGGCGTGTGTGCGTGTGTGCCCAAGATCCCTAGAGGAGAATGGAAGAGAAGGGATTGTGGCGTGGCCATCCCCCCTGGGGGGTGATTTCTCGCTTTTTGTCTCTATGTCTCTGTCTGTCTGGCGAGCGCAGGCGCCCTATAGCGAAAACCTCTCCAAAAAAAAAAAAGTTAATAGGTTCCTCAGTACAGTTATAGGGCAGGCTGATGTCTCGCTCAGAAGCATAAAATGTCCACAGCAAGACTGGCAGGGATGTGTCAGGGTTCTGGCACACTCTTTAGGCCACAAAACCAGATCCTTCAACTCCTTCATAAAAAAAAAAAAAAAAACAATGATCTATTATGGGACTCCACTGTGTACACAGCCTCGTAGGTCCACACCATAACCCGAACTACACCCATCTAAAGCATGGATTTACAAATGGGCAGGTGACAACAGGACCCAGCCTCGGAACTGCCCACAGTATTCCACACACCCCGCGTGCATCAGAACCCCTCGCCGATGACCTGCGTCGAGAATCCCTCTGTCCTTGTGTAAATGTCACCGAACTAGCTTCTACTGGGCTTGTGCCACACAGCTGTCAAACCTGCCAATAAATGATGTCGGTTGGGAAGAAAGTGTTGATCCCACAGATATTTCTGACGGTATAAATTCACACAGCTATTTCAGATGAAGGACCATGCAGCTCGGAGGCACAAGACAGCCTCTGAGTCAGGGAAGCTGGATCCCTGGGGAGGGGCACGGGAGGCTGGCGCTCAGACTCGAATGGCTCAACTGGTTACAAGAACACAATTAAAACAGGAAGGGAAGGAATTAAAGTTGTTTCCAAGAGGGAAAATGGGCCTGAATGAAGCTAATTAATTATCATTAGCATTTAGAATGCATCATGAAAGCCGAAAGCCATTCATGTCATGACCAAACCCATCTGTTTCCATGTGTTTCGACTTCTGACACCCCATCATCATCCATTTCTGGTTGACCGAAGTCCCCCACATCCTGCTTTCTTCACAAAGCCCCTGGATCCCACCGAAAGCTCCCAGGCCTGGCTGGTGGCCGCCTTGTCCCCTCTCACCTAGGCCTGCTCCTGGATACTCAGGTGCATCTGAGTTGGAGCTCCGGCTCCAGGATACCCCTACCAAGGACAGTGCAGGTACCAGACCAGATAACGAGTGTCCAACGCCTGGACCTTCCTCCCTTCTCCCTGCTCCACTGTGAGGGAGTCTTTTGAAACTCAACTGGGTGGAAGAGCAAATGGCACAGTGGTTTCTAGAAGTCGCTGAACCCCCACGTAGCGGAGTGGCTTAAAACTCAAGCCAGGTGGGGAACCAGCAGTTAGCGTAATGGCTATGTCGCTGGACTCCCACGTAGTCGACCGCGGTTTGCGTCTCGGACCCGGTGGCTTACAACTCACGCCAGGCGCGTGTGCGTGCGTGCCCAAGATCCCGAGAGGAGAATGAAGGAGAAGGGATTGCGGCGTGACCATCCCCCCTGGGGGGTGATTTCTCGCTTTCTGTCTCTATGTCTCTCTCTGTCTGGCGAGCGCACGCGCCCTATAGCAAAAAACCTCTCCAAAAAAAAAAAACAAAACCAAAACTCAAGCCAGGTGCACATTCGTCCATGCACAAAATCCTGAGAGGACAGTGGAGAAGGCATTGTGGTGTGGCCATCCCCCGAGTGGGGTGATTTCTTGCTTTCTGTCTCTCCAGTGGGTGCACATGCCCTATAGCAAAAATCTCTCCCCCTCCAAAACACACACACACACACACACACACACACACACAAAAACTCAACTGGGGATGGGGTTAGCAGGTGGCATGGAGGTTAACATAGCTAACTCTGAGGTTCAAGTCCTTGACCCAGCAGCTGGAAAACCATGCAGGGTTTGTGTGCATACATGCCCAAAATCCTAAGAGGAGAATGCAGAGAAGGGACGGTGGTTGACCATGCCCCATGCGGGGGTGATTTCTCTCTCCAGTAAGCACATGCACCCTGGGGCAAAATTAAAAACCAAGTCAGTCGGCCCTCTTCCCGTTCCCCACCTTTGCCATTTGCCCCCTCTTCCTGGTCTCTCCTTCTTAACCTATCAGCGTACTTTATGTTAAAAACAAAACACAAAGGCTGAGAACTCCCTCAGCTTCCCTTCCCTAAGCACCTGACTGTGTGAAGTCAAAGGTCTCTAAACACCAGAGAGGCCGAGTCTGCCCCGATGCTCCTAACCCATCAGCACCTAGACCTGCCACGCTGCAGACACGGACAAGGCGCACCATGGACAAGGCTCGTCTCTGTCAGCCCCCGCCGCTGCCTGTGGGGCAGCCCCTCCCTGACTCCGACCTCCACTCTCAGGGCCTCGGTGCCTCTCGATCCAGTGCAGCCTCAGCTTTCACTAACTGCACTTCCTGTAATACAGAAGTTTTTAACATTTTTATTGACTTTAATAGATTTCTGGTATAGGGTGCGAGTATTCACTGGAGACAGGAAAAGTGAAAAGTCACCTCCTAGGGGGTCGGGTGGCCACGCTGCAATCCTTTCTCTTCCAATCTGTCAGGATTTGGGGTACCCACATCTGCCCAGTGTGATCCGCAAGTCTCTGGGGCCAGGACTTGAACCGCACAGTTGGCCACACAGGAACCCAGTGCCTTATCTACCGTGCCACCTGTTGGCCCTCACCACAGAAATTTAATGGGTCTCCCCGCTGCACCGGAGCCCACAATGTGAGGGTTGTATTTTAGTCATGTTGAGCCCCCAGAGCCAGCCCGTGAATGGTGGGCAGTCCAGCCGCAGTGGCCCTCAGCCCAGGCCAGGCCGCCCTCCACAGCACCCGTGACCACCCACTGCTCACTCCTGCCTCTCGCCAGGAGTACAGCCTCCCAGCTCTCTGGCCCAGCCGCACCGGCTCCTAGCTGGTCTCTCCACCCTGGCCTCTCAACCTCTCCTCCACTGTCAAAATCTAAATATGATCACGTCGCTCTTGCCTAAGGATCTTTGCCAAGGATCAAGGCCTGGTGTACCACCACAGGTCCTCCTCGTGACATGGGCCTCGCTCCCGTCCACTCCACTCCAGGGATGTGACTGCTGGGCTAGGCTATACCACGCGCTCCAGACCCCGGCACCGCAACCCGCTTGCTCTGGCTAGAATGTACCACGCGCTCCGGACCCCGGCACCGCAACCCGCTTACTCTGGCTAGGATATACCGAACGCTCCAGACCCCGGCACCCGTGTCTGTACAGTCCCCTCATTTTCTTTTTTTTGGAGAGGTGTTTGCCACAGGGCATGTGTGCTCTTCAGAAAAACAGAGGGAGACACTTTAGGGCACTGAGCTGAGTTCAGACACCAACACGTCCTGCTCACATGGTGAAGGTCATTTGGGATGAAGAGCCGAAACTCCTCCATCTGTGGTTCTAAAGATCAGCCCTTTAACGTGACTGAAGGTGCTACACACCTGGACTCCCCGGGCCCTGCTCCCTGGGGGGTTCTGGCCTTGCCAGACACAACCCACGCCGTAACTGACAGCTCCCGGGAGCGCGTGCTCCACGGTGGGCATCGTCCTGGGGTTAGGTCTCTCGTCTACACCGCGGTCCTGGGCTCACCTGTGCATACAGCCAGGGCAGAGGCGGGAGGGCTGCCCCGCTGCCGGGCGTCACTCACCATGCAGGCCGCCTGGACGGCCTCGGACACGTTGGCCGCGTTGGGCTCGCACCAGAAGACGTGGCACTCGAAGCGCTGGTTCCCCGTGTCCATGATGAAGGCGAAGGTGTGCACGTCCTTCCCGACACCCATGAAGGACAGGAACCGCACGCGACACTCCACGAGGGCCTCCTCTTCATTCTGCAAGAGACGCTGGTTGGCACCCCGCGCTCTGGGAAGCCGGGCAGTCACCAACGCTTCCCGCCCCAGCAGACCACGGAGCATGCTTAGCATGGCAGCAGGCAGGCCCTGGTGTCCACGACCCAGCACCTGCGTGTTTCTCCAAAGGCATGACCTCGCCCAGCTGTCTGGAGAGGCCTCTGGACCGCACTGCTGTCCTGGCATGTGACGGGCATTCCCTCCGCCTTTAGGCAGAGTACGCTCAGATTTAGACCAAGACGAGGGAGAAATACTTTTTAAAAATATGGAGGCCATTTTAATCACAGTTCCTTAGAGGTCGAGCTCCCTGGGCCACTTTGAAGCTTCTTGGAAGACTGACTTATTTAAATCTCACTGCCACCCAGACAGGCCAGCCTAGGTGCCACCCCTTCTTCTTTTTATTTTTAAAAAAATTATTTAATTTTATTTGTTCATTTATTTTAATTTGACCAAAGAGAGACACAGAGAGAGAGAGAGGAGAGGGAAAGTGAGAAAGCAAGGCACCAGGTCCGGGACTCGAACCGTGGTCGGCCATGTGGGAGTGTCCAGCACCTTAACCACCACACCACCTGCTGGTCCCCTACCCACCTTCTCACTGATGACGGTGACGGTGGCGTCGGCCACGTTCATGTTCACTGATGGCCAGTCCTCCTTGTCGGATGACGTCATCAGACTTTCTATGGCGCTGTTCAGGGTGTCCATTCCTGGAGGTGAGAAGGACCATTAAGAAGGTCCTCAAATGCGGTCCCAAATCTCCCAATAATAGCTATGCCCAGACTTTCTTTTCTTCTTTTTTTTTTTAGTTTTGCTGTAGGGTGTGTGTACTTGCCAGAGAAAGAGGGGGAAGAAGTGAGAGATTGCCCGCCACCCCAGAGAGGAGGTCACTCTGCAGTCCCTTCTTTTCCATTCTCCTCTCGGGATTTTGGGCATGCTTGCATACACGCCTGGCATGTTTTCACGCTGCTGGGTCCAGGACTTGACTTGTGTGGTTGGCCATGTGGGACCAGCTGCCTTAATCTCCATGCCATCTGCTGGCCCCCATTTTTTTTTTTTTTTTGGTAGTCTTAGAAGACAAGGACATCCTTCTCATTTTTGCTCAAAGAAGGAAAGAAAGAAAGAAAGAGAGAGAAAGAAAGAGAGAGAAAGAAAGAAGGAAGAAAGAAGGGAGGGAGGGAGGAAAGAAAGAGAGAGAGAGAGAGAGAGAGAGAGAGAAAGAGAGAGAGAGAGAGAGAGCGGAAGGAAAGAAGGAAGGAAGGAAGGAAGGAAGGAAGGAAGGAAGGAAGGAAGGAAGGAAAATACCAGCTTTTTCCACATCAGGAGTGGCCACGAGGGCCTCCGGAGAGCATGTGGGATGTCCTGTCCAATCAGACAAGGTCCTCCAACCTCTCCCCAAAGACTCCCTAACCCTGAGGGTACACAGAACACGCAAGTAAATACTATTTTTCTCTCTGCAGGAGTCATGGGAAAGGGGGGCCACAGAAACCGGCCTGTCCCAGAATGCCCCGACCGTCCGTCATCTCCCTTCATTGTTTAAATAGGGCCAACTTGGACAGCACCTGGCCCTGACCGGGACACGCTGCTCCAGGGGGCCCTCCGCTGGGTGTGCTCGGTCTTTTCTCCAGGGTGGGGGTAACCGCTTTACTGGGGTGGGACTGGCTCACTGGAAGTGCACACCTCGGTGGATGTCAGTACACTCGGAGTCGAATCGTAATTAACATTTTACATTTTCATCAGCACAAAAAAAACTCTATCTGCTGAGCCGCCCCCCACCTCCTCCGGTGCCCCGACCTCGAGCAGCCACCTCCTGCCTCGGGGACCTGCCTTTCCCAGACATTCCGCATCCACAGGGTCACGCGGAGCACAGTCTCGGGGACTGGGTCTTTGCCCTGGCACGACTTCAGGGTCCTCTGTGCTGTGGCATGTTTCAGTGCCTCGTTCTTTCCTTTATTCATTTTACTTATTTTTTGGAGAGGTTTTTGCTATAAGGCGCGTGCACTCGCCAGAAAGACAGAGAGAGACAGAGAGACAGAAAGCGAGAAATCACCCCTGGGGGGCTTGGCCACGCCGCAATCCCTTCTCCTCCATTCTCCTCTCGGGATCTTGGGCACACACGCACACACGCCCGGTGTGAGTTTAAGCCACTGGGTCCGGGACTCGAACCGCAGTCGACTACGTGGGAGTCCAGCGACAGCCATTACGCTATCTCGTTCTTTTTTATGGCCAAACACAATTCCACTTCCTGGAAGTATCGTATTTACTGTCCATTAATCAGGCAGCGGGCACGGGGGCTGCTTCCGCTCTTTGACCGTCAGGAACCACGCAGCTGTGAACGCTGGTGGACGAGGTTTTGCGTGAATGGATGGTCTCCCTTCTCTTGTGTCTGTGCCTGGGGCAGAACCACGAGGGCAAAGGTAACTGTGCTTGTAAGCTGCCGAGGAAGCATGGGGCTGATTTCCAAAGCAGTGCCCGTTTGACATTCCCCTCTGCGTGCGCGAGGGGGCCGAGGCCCCCACAGCCTTTGCCGCCCGGTAAATGCCACATCCCGCGGCCTCCTCTCAGCCTTGTAAGGCCGGCGACGAGCCTTGCCATGGGACCTGCGGAAAGCTGAGGGAGCCATCCTGGGAGCCCCAGAAGGACAGCCTGGGGGCTCGCTCAGCCCCTCTTCCCAGCCCACAGGGGACAAGAATAAAGGGGTGCCCTTCCTCAGCCCTGGACTGTCAGAGCAGGCAGCACGGATCTGTCTGTGCATGTCCCCGCATGCTATCCCAGCCTGTCCTCCATGGCTGTGTGATCAGGACTGTCCCTGCACTCTGGGGACAGGGGACAGCATGAGGGCTGATCGAGATGAGGCAAGGGCGGGGGAGACAGCAGACCTCACTCTCCCGGGAGCCCCCCAACGCTGCAAAGCGGAAAGAGCCGCCCTCACGTACCGACCGGCCTGTCCACAGGAAGCATGCCCAGGTACCGCACGTGGAACTTCTGCACCAGCTCCGTCTTCGGGGTTGGGAAGTCAACTGCGGGAACAATGCAGCAATCTTTCTCAGCGTTCTAGCGAGACACGGCCGTCCCGGTGGAGCACCCTGGGCCCTGCTGTCCCGGCTCCAGATGCCACTGGGGTAGCTGTTCTCTAAGAACTGCACGTCTCGCCCAGACGCTGCTGCTCTGTCGTTGACACCCTACTCAACTTCCATGAGAGCAGGAGCTCGAACCTAAGCATGAAAGCTGCTACGGCGTCTCTGATGTGCGCTGCGGGTCGCTTCCTTTTTCTTTTTTAAGAGATTTTTTTGTTATAGGGCGTGTGTGCTTGCCAGAGAGACAGAAAGCAAGAAATCACCCCCCAGGGGGGATGGTCACGCCGCAATCCCTTCTCCTCCATTCTCCTCTCGGGATCTTGGGCACGCACGCACACACGCCTGGCGTGAGTTTAAGCCACCGGGTCCGGGACTTGAACTGCAGTCGACTACATGGGAGTCCAGTGACATAGCCATTAGGCCAACTGCTCGTCCCTGATTGCTTCCTTTTTAAAATTTATTTTAAAAAGTCGGTACTACTGGGTGGCACGGGCATGCCACCATCTGATTTTGGACAGGCTCTTGCTGTGTCACCCAGGCCAGCCTCAAGCGTGTGAGCTCCTGCCTCGGCCTCTGCTAGTACTGGGATTACAAGCACTTGTGGCCAGTCGGGCCTAGAGGTTGGACCAGGAATCAAACCCAGACTCCCGCGTGGCCCCAGCCTGTCGAGGAGTGTCTTATCAGCATGCACCACTATGGACAGGCCAGGAACAGCTCTGGGGGTCCTGCTTGTTAGGGGTGGTTGCTGTCTCGGGAACAAGGAATCACAAACAGTATAGTCAGAGTCAGGAAAAACGACGACAGAGTCGCCCAGAGAGCAGCTCACCTTGTCTCGACCCCGCTGGTCCTTCCCATGGTGGGCCTGAGTTACAGCCCCCAACACCACTCTCTCTCATCTTGTCTCACTGGTCCTCCGTTCCTAACCCTACTGACAACAGACCCGGGCGCTGCGGGACACAGAAGTCCCACTTGCCGGAGCTGGGCACATCTCTTCAGAGACTAGAGACACCAGGACCCAGCTGAGCCTATGGGTTCTCAACCAGGCTGGAGAGCACCACACGGACAGAGGGGGCACGGGCCTACCTTGCAGAGGGACGTCGAGGTTCACGTTGGCCCTCTCCTGTAAGGAACTGCAGGCCAGGGCTTTGGCGTTCTTCCGCTCGGCCATAATCTAAAGACAGAGCGCAGCTTGGTTCATAGTTCCAGCCCCACGCCCTCAACTCTTCCAGCCAGTACAGTGTCTGAGTTGGCGTCACTTCCAGGTAATGTTGGTGGCGTCAGGCTGTTGCCCGATTCCTCACACCCGTGTCTCCGGGGTACATGTTCCACTGGAGAATTTTACTCATTTTCTCCAGAGACAACAGGGCAATGACTCTCAGAGTGACAGGTTCTTATATTATTATTTTTTTGAGAGGTTTGTGCTATAGGGTGCATGCGCTTGCCAGACAGACAGAGAGGGACAGAGAGACAGAAAGCGAGAAGTCACCCCCCCAGGGGCTATGGCCACGCCACAATCCCTTCTCCTCCATTCTCCTCTCGGGATCTTGGGCACACATGTACACGCATCTGGCGTGAGTTTAAGCCACCGGGCCCGGGACTCGAACCGCGGTCGACTACGTGGGAGTCCAGCGACATAGCCATTACACTAACTGCTGGTCCCAGAGCGACAGGTTCTTAATTACTTGGAATTTACTTCTCCCATTCACCAGACTCCTGCCTTGACCGAAAACCACTCAAACATTGCCTGGTCCCCCGTAGACGGGTGGGCCCAGTGTGGTCAACAGCACGTGGAGCAGTGGACTCCCCGGTGCTGGGCACTAACTTCCGGATGTTCTCTTCAGGCTCTGGAAACAGCGAGTCAGGCTTGGAGTCACGCCTCTGCCCCTTACCAACTGTGTGACTCTGGGCAGGTCACCGGACCTCCCGTGTCACCTCTCGATTACATATGAGGACCGTTACTGTTTGGATGATGGTTGGCCCCTCAAAGGTTCACTTTTTGGGGTTTGGCCCTAGTGGGTAGTAGCTGGAAGTCCCCCAGAAGTTCACGCATCGGGACTTAGTTGCACTGCACAGGTGTGAGGGTGCTAAATAAAAACCGAATCCCTTCGTGGTGTCCCAGGGTGGGGCCCCCGTGATGGAGGTCTGTGGGATTATAAACAGAGGGCATGAGACCAGGACGAGAGGGAGCAGACGCCAAGGCTGCAGACGGATTTCCCCGCGGCCACCCCAGCTGTCTCTCCGTGACCCCCAAGCTTTCTCGCTGCCTCTGGTCTCTCAGGCCCTGACTCAGCCTCTCAGCCCAGGGGCTCTGGCTCGTGGGGAACCTGCCCCGACGCCTTTTCACCCATTTTCAGGGGTGTACCTATCTTCACAACTGTTTCTCCCACTGTTTCTCCTCTGATTATTTACACACTCACACACACACACACACACACACACACACACGGGAGACATCTTCAAAACATTCATGGAAAATACGTATTATGATAAAACCATGCGTAGATTTCAATTTTTTTTTTTTTTTTTGGCACCAAAACCAGCTCAAATTCCATTTCCTATAAACTTTGCAATGCCCCCCTCCCTTGTGTGCACACCCACACTCCTGACTGAGAGGGGCCCCGGTTCTAGCCACCGTGTAGAAGGACTGCCCCAACACAGGCCCGGCCTGCAGTACCTGCTCTCCCTGGCCTTGGCGTGCAGGCCTGGGCTCCCGCCCTCCTGCCTCCCGCGTCCCTTCATCGGCTCCCGCAGCGAGGACAAAGAGCCCCGAGCCTCCTTACCTTGGAGCAGATCTCGTGGAGACTCGTGGCGATGGCTTTAGCTGGGGTGTCACATCGAAAGACATGACATTTCAAGATCCTCGTGTCTCTGTCTCTTGCTACATAGGCGAAATCCCTGCGCAGACAGAATTATCCGTGCATTAGAAAGAAGGCCGTCTCACCACACCCACGTGAGTCATGAAGTTAACCAAGCTAGCGCAGCGTGTCAGCGGGAGGTGGTGACGTGCTGAGCACCTGCAGTGCCCACACGGAGTACGGCCTGAGGGGACCAGGAACTCACTCCACAGCGAAACGACAGAGCTCGCCCAGCTCGGCCTGTGGGACTCCTGGAACTCGTAACGACCCTACATGAAAAGCGAATTTTACTTAGGGTAATAACATCGAGAGTGATTCTTCAGAGCAGACGTGGGCTCGAGAAGAGCGTGAACTGTGTGAGCGATGCCACGACAGCACAGCGTGCGACAGAGGCAAAGCCTGGGCTCGAGATGTCACCGTGCACAGGACGGCGCAGACCCACAGCTGCAGCGGGCGCGGACGGGCAGTCGCAGGCGCGCTGGGACGCCAGAGACCCCACGGGCAGAAAGTCTCTGGGCCGTGACCTGCCACATGCTGCCCCCACCAGCTCTCAACATACACAGTCCTGCCGCCTGCGGGTGAGCACGTAAGGGAAGCCAGAGTCCAGCACTCATTTTACAGATAGAAAAGGATACGGGATAGGGGCCCGCAGGCGGCGTGGTGGTTAAGGTGCTGGACTCCCACATGGCTGGTTGTGGTTCAAGTCCTGAACCTGGTGGCTTGCTTTCTCACTTTCCCTTTCTTTTTATCTCTGGTTAAAATGAAATGATTGAGGTCAGCAGGTGGCGTGGTGCTTAAGACGCTGGACATTTCCACATGGCTGACTGTGGTTCAAGTCCTGGACCTGGTGGCTTGCTTTCTCACTTTCTCTCTCTCTCTGTGTCTCTCTCTAGTCAAAAGAAAATAAGTAAATGAATAAATAAAAATTAAAAAAAATAAAAATTCCTTTTTTTTTGGAGAGTTTTTTTGCTATAGGGTGCGTGCGCTCGCCAGACAGACAGAGAGAGACAGAGAGACAGAAAGCGAGAAATCACCCCCCAGGGGGGATGGTCACGCCGCAATCCCTTCTCCTCCATTCTCCTCTCGGGATCTTGGGCACACACGCACACGCGCCCGGCGTGAGTTGTAAGCCACCGGGTACGAGACGCAAACCGCGGTCGACTACGTGGGAGTCCAGCGACATAGCCATTACGCTAACTGCTGGTTCCCGAAAAAAAAAAAAAAAATTCTTAAAAAGAGGAAAAAAAATGAAATGATAACAAATAAAATAAAGTTAAAAAAAAAAAGGATATGGGCTGTGACATTACTTAGCTTGCAAAGACCACATGACAGAACTAACCTCTCAGTGTTAATACTGGAAGACTGGGGGTTCAAAGATGGAAGTACTTATGACAAAGAAATGCCTCGCTCTCCCCCCTGCTAAGGCAGCATAGTGATTTATATGTGCTCGACACCGAGCCCGGCCACTGTCTGCAGATAAAGCTACGGATGCGTTTCCTAGCAAATGGGCTCTTAGCGAAGGACCGGAGTTCTGCTCACAGACAGGTAGACAGGTGCTTTTCCCAAGATCGCCTGGGCTTCCTTGGGGACGCACGGAGAACTCCCCACTGGGGACAACTCATCAAGGTCTGGCCAGGAAGAGAGGGCGACGTGGTGAGCCAGATGGACTGGTCAGGAAAGCTGGACCCCACCTCGTCATGCCTCAGGCAGCCCTGCAGGGGGCGTGCCAAGCCCAGGCTTCCCCACAGTTTGCCCTCAGTCCCCAGCTGGCCTCCACACCCAGCGCCCCAACCTCCTCCTTCCTGTGTTCTAGCTCAGGTCTCCTCCTGGCTCGCCCTGCTTCCTCAGTCTCCATGGCTGGCCTATTTCAGCGCCTATTTCAGCTCCCGTGATGTCCTGAACCCACGCCCCGCCCCCAGGCTACTGTCACCCCATTGCAAGCAGATCCCCGATCCCTGCCTTTCCTCAAGCCGTCCCCACCCCCCCCCAACTGCCTAAGACTCGGCAGGAGCTGCGAGCACCCTGGAGCACCTCGGAGGCACCCCCACACGGGCACTGGTACGTGAGCGCCTGAGTCCGTCTTCCCACAGCTGCCTGAGGTTGTTTTGTACCCCAAAAGGGAAAAGGTGGGTCCCCGTGTCCTCTCACTACGGTATGTTCCTTGGATCGGTGACCAGTGGCCCTCCCGGCACCATTCAGACCACACTCACTTCTCACCAAGGCCTGCCTTGCCCCCAGGGCCTTATTTGGGTCTAATGCTTACAGTCCTGATGAGCTGCACTAGAGCAAGGAGCTCAGGGGGCTGGCAGGCGGCGTGGTGGTTCAGGGCACTGGACTCCCACGTGGCTAGTCGCGGTTCGAGTCCTGGACCTAGTGGCTTGCTTTCTTACTTTCCCTCTCTCTCTGGTCAAATTAAAATAAATAAATAAATAATGAATAAAGTTAAATAAAAGAATTCTTAAGAAAGAAAGAAAGAAAGAAAGAAAGAAAGAAAGAAAGAAAGAAAGAGTTACTCACGCCGTTTTCTGTAGCTCCCGCACAGACCTGAGTATGGTCTGTCCCTGGGGAGTCAGGGCTAGGCAACCCCAATGCTAGTCTCACTTGGGTGCGCTTAGCTACGCGACCTGGGGCACAGGCAGGACTGTCACTCTTAAGTGAACGACTGACACACATGGTCTGCAAGGGCCCTTTCTGGCTCTGGCACTCTCTGCCGCCAGCTCCCAAGCTCCATCATTCTCTCCACGGCTGCTGGCGGGTCCCCAGGCGGGACGGTCCCAAGGTCGCCAACAGCGAGGACGGCACAGGCCCTGGCGGGTCGGCAATGGATCATTCCTGGCCAAGTACAGTCATGAGTCCTCTGTTCTCTCACAGGGAACCCCGGAGGCATAATTATATTTAAAAAGGGAACTATTATTATTAATCTTCATTTCCAAGATGAATGCCTTCAGGGCAATCGTCTGAAATCTACATCTTCCCAAAGGAGAAACTTGGCAGCCTCCGGCTCTGTGTGTGTGTGTGTGTGTGTGCGCACGTGCGTGCGCACGTGTACATGCGCACGTGTGTGTACATGGGGTGGGGGGAATTCTTGCCATTTCTTTTTTATGGAGAGGTTTTTGCTATAGGGCATGTGCGTTCACCAGAAAGACAGAGAGAGACAGAAAGCAAGAAATCACCCCCCAGGGGGGATGGCCACCACAATCCCTTCTCCTCCGTTCTCTCAGATCTTGGGCACGCATGTACACGTGCCTGGCATGAGTTTAAGCCACTGGGTCCAGGACTCGAACCGCAGTTGACTACATGGGAGTCCAGTGACATAGCCATTACGGCAACTGCTGATCCCAACCATTTCTCCCAGAATCAAACCTCCCTGTCTCCTCCCAGGCACCAGGCTAACAGACGAGGGAGGAAGACACTGTCAGCCCCGACAGAGGACGAGTCCAACGGCAGGTGACATCTGTGTCCCAGGAGAAAGCAAGTGTCCTCCCCTCGCTGTGGCGGTCTCCTGACTTCCTAACTTATTCCTGTGGAACGTATCCCGAGTCCCCTTAAAACAGCTGAGAAGCCCCAGACGTGGGGTCTGCTTTCAGACCTGGAGCAGAGGCAAGCCGATGCCTTCCAGGTACCCCGGGAAATACATGGCCGGTCTATGTCATCACTATTCAGGCTGAAATCCAAACATCACTGCGGGGCTGTTTAGAAGCCTGTCTCCTCAGCACCTGACTGAAAAGGACAGCGATGGTGACAGAATAATGACCCCGAGATGTTCCTGTCCTCATTCCCAGGGTCCTAGCTCCCAGGACTCTGCAGGTGTGGGGAATTAAGGGCCTTGAGATGAGGGTGCCACGTGGACTCCCTGGTGCCCAAGGAAACCCCGGGAAAGGAAGCGGCACTTCTGTCGTACATGGAAGACCAGGAGGCAGAAGCCACCAGCTCGGGAGCCGGGGAGCCCTGAGAAGCTGGAACGGGCGAGGAGCTGGGTTTGCCCGTCCCCTGGAAGGCAGGCGGGCTTCGGCCATGCAGCCCTGGGCACGGATGAACCTCGTCCCTAAGTGCGGGGATGGAAAAACGCAGTCTCCTACCACACCGTGATTTCAGCCTGGAAGCCCTATTTTAGACATCTGACCTCTGAAGGTGTAAAAATAAATAGATCCGAGGGACCAGCAGTTAGTGTAGTGGCTATGTCGCTGGACTCCCACATAGTCGACCATGGTTCGAGTCCTGGACTGGGTGGCTTAAACTCACGCCGGGCGTGTGTGCGTGTGTGCCCAAGATCCCGAGAGGAGAATGGAGGAGAAGGGATTGCGGCGTGGCCATTCCCCCCTGGGGGGTGATTTCTCGCTTTCTGTCTCTCTGTCTCTCTCTGTCTGTCTGGCAAGCGCACACACCCTATAGCAAAAACCTCTCCAAAAAAAAAAAAAAAAAAAGAAAGATCCGAGTTGCTGTAAGCCACTACATTTGCAGTAATTTGTTACTGCAGCGAACAAATTACTGGAACCAGTAACAGCTGCCACTTGGCTTTGTAGTCAAACTAAAATACGATAGCATATTAGAGCCGCATCTTTTAAAAAATGCTCAATGTATTTCCACGAATGCCTTCTGAGCACAGGGATGGAGAGGCCCCAGAGATACACACGCACACAGAAAGGGTCCAGCCAGGAGGCCTGCTGTCCAGTGCCATGGAGGGGCAGGAAGCTTGGAGCTGCATCTTTACACACAACCAGGACGTTGCCAGGGCGGAAGGCGTGCCTGGTTCAGAGGCACGGAGGTAGGGATGCCCGTGTGTCCAGGCATGGCTGCCCTCTGCACGTGGCAGCACCGTGGTGAGGCCGTGGCGCGTCCGCAGGGAAGCTAGGTGGGAGTCCAGGATCGGCTCGCATGGGCCAGCGTCCTTCCCTCCCTCGGAGCCAGCCCAGCCTGTGAGAGCACGTGTGGTCCCATCGGGCACGTTTTACAGAGTCCCTCTGCTGGACCGCAGTGGGCCGAGGGAAAGGACTGCTGGTCCAGGTGAGGGAGGGTGGGCCACTGTAGCCAGGTCCAGGCACTTGTGAGTGTTAACAGGATCGAGGAGACAGGAGAGGTGTTGGAAGGGGACCAGCAGGTGGCGTAATGGCTATGTCGCTGGAATCCCATGTAGTCAACTGCGGTTCAAGTCCTGGACCCGGTGGCTTAAACTCATGCTGGGCGCGTGTGCGTGCATGCCCAAGATCCTGAGAGGAGAATGGAGGAGAAGGGATTGAGCCATGGCCATCCCGCCCGGAGGGTGATTTCTTGCTTTCTGTCTCTCTGTTTCTCTCTGTCTTTCTGGCGAGCGCACGTGCCCTATAGCAAAAAAACCTCTCCAAAAGAAAAAAAAAGAGAAATCGCTTTATGGCAAATACATCTCACAGCCAGGGACCAGCCCTGTGCACCCAGGAGGAAGGAGCGCACGGGTGCCATGTGGCCACCAAGGGGCTCTGACACGGCCTGGGACACAAGAGCTGGCTGGGCTGCCCTGGGGACTTCTTTTTTTTTATTGTTGTTTTATTTTATTTTTATTTATTTCATTCCAGAGGATGGACCTCTCCACTGCCCCCAGGTGGCTGGGCATCTCACACACCTGCACACCCCCTGGCCTCAGTGCCTCATCTAGAACACCACACGGCTCGTCCAAGCGACCTCCAGGCCGCGGCAGAACATGGCTTCCATCTTCCCCAGCAAGTCCTTCTAGACGCCTGCATGGCTGGGACATCTACCTGCCACTCGGCAGCAAGACCACTCCTGTCCTCTGCCACTGCTCCCTCCACGTGCTGTGCGGCCCGCGCCGGCCAGGTCGCTTGCTCCCGTGCGGTCTTGCCCCGATTCTCACAGTGTGGGAGCCACTGCGCTCGCCCATAGCCCGGAAGGGGAAGGCGGACATGGCAGGGGTGCTTCTGTCTTTTCCTTAAACTGTCACAGAAGCTGGCCCCAGGCATCTGCCTCTCACGGTTTGTTTGCGGAATTTTGGTCTTTCCCACTTTGTCCCATTCTTAAACTGTTCTCCCCAGGAATTATCCCCAGAGGGGAACAATGGGCCCTCAAGTTCTGCCAGAGGAAAAGTCAGTGCTGGGACACCTTATCTGACAGCCTCGCACTGCTTGGTGACAAAGACAAAGGCGGATGGTGGCTGCCATTCTCAGGTGCACAGCATTCCAGCCACCAGGGAAGGGACTCGGGCCCCTTATGAGATGAGTGGACAAAGGCTTCTTTCCTCCAGCGGGCTCCGTGGCCACGCAGGACCATCCCCCTTCCGTACCTCTCTCCCCACACCAGGAGCGCAAACGGAATTTGTGTGTTTGCTCTTCTTCAAAATGAAGGCAGAGGCACCTCCTCATGGTGCCTTGCGCTAACCGTTCGAAGTCCTTCCTGGAAGACTGGAAGATCCGTGCCGGGAAATTTCCTTTCCTCTACGAACGGGCCCACACTGGTGGTGGGACGTTTCCAGCAACCCAAGAGACATTTCTCAAAGTGAGGAGCTGAGACTTGCTTCCCTGTAACTTTTGCTTTCTGCACAGGCTCAGAAGAAGCTGGCCTTGCAGCTGGCAGTCGTCACCCTGTCCCCCTTCCTGCGGGACCACTCTCCATCCGGTCTCCTCTGTCGTCTGTACACGCCGACAACATCCTCCCCGGGATAGCGTCTGCTCAGGTCAAACACACGCTACGTTCATGCAGGCATTTGTGAAGGCTGGCACGCAGAGGCATCTGATCAACGGCAGTTAGCGTTATGAAAGGAAAAAGCAGCGGGGGAAAAAGCTCACTTTGAAGTGTTGTCTCCTTACCCACGAGGGTGTCCTCACGCATCTGGATGACTTAGAAGTGTGCTAAAGTCTGCCCCCAATCCTTTCCTCTCACCTTTCTTCTTCTTCTGTTTTTTTTTGGAGAGGTTTTTGCTATAGGGCGCACGCGCTCGGCAGAAAGACAGAGAGAGACAGAAAGCGAGAAATCACGCCCCCCTTCCCCCCCCCCCCCCCGGAGGATGGCCACGCCAGATCCCTTCTCCTCCATTCTCCTCTCGGGATCTTGGGCACGCACGCACACGCGCCCGGCGTGAGTTTAAGCCAGTGGGTCCGGGACTCGAATTGTGGTCAACTACATGGGAGTTCAGTGACATAGCCATTATGCCATCTGCTGGTCTCCTCTCACCTTTGTTCTGTAGAAGCTGGAAGCCACCTGAGCTGTGAGCTGCAGAGGGCAGGTCCCACCTGCGAACAGGGTTGCAACAGCAGCGAAGGGACCCCACCCGCACCCCTCATTCCTGCTCTCTGAGGAAGGGCTTTCTCCCTTCTTGATTCGCCTACACTGGGTGCAGCATGGGATCCCAAGTGGAATTTGGAAGGCAGGCCCTCGAGGAAGCGCGGAGCCATGACAGGGCCCCTGAGGCCTACCCAGATGTGGACGGGAGAACTGGAGGAAGGAGGATTCTGCTTTCAAGACTGTTGCTCCCCTCTGCCTGACTCCCCTATCGACCTGCTGTAATTTGAAAGTCTCGTTTTGGGGGTGGGAAAAAGGGGGAGTGTGAGTAAAAAAGAGGGTGAGTAAGGGTGAGAAATGTCATCTTCATCAACAGCCAACCCAGAATATTACGTGTGTGTGTGTGTGTGTGTGTGCGTGTGTTTCTTCTGCTTTATCCAGTGGCACATGCACTATAAATGGTAATTTTACAAAGTAATTTTACAAAGCTCTGGTTCTAGCCTGGTGAATTCAACTTCTGTTCTCCTTCCTTTCAAGCTTAAGAAGATGCTAAGCTCCTTGCATTGAAGGGGGACCCCTGCAACCCCTCGCCTGAGTAAATGCACGCTGTGCAGAGAATCGTCACGGGGCACTCTCACGCGAGGCACGGGCTGTGTAACAGCAGCCCTGAAATTCTCCCAGCTGCCCTATCTAGCCAGGGAGGCGTGGGCAAGCCAGAGCTCGGAGCCCTCTCCTAACACGACTTTGCTGTTAATACGCAGAGAAACTACCTCCCGGCATGCAGACCTGGGCAGGCGGAGACGGCGGGAGTTAGCTTACAACTGCAAACATCTACAAACATCCTCACTCATCCTTAGACAGGACTCGTGATCCCTTTCCATGAGAGCGCTTGCATCGAATACACAGTTCGAATCTTCCGGAACCATCTGCCACCTCCCTTGGCCAGGGTGTCTTCCCAAGTGATTTTAAAAACTCAGTCAAGGGCCAGCTAGTGGTGTGGAGGTTCAGGCGGCTGACTAAGCTGTTTGAGTCCCAGACTAGTGGCTTGAAAGACACACCTGACCCAAGTGTGTACCCCAAATCCTGAAAGGAGAATGGAGGAGAAGGAATTGGGGCATGGCCATCCTCCCAGGGGGTGCCTTCTCACTTTTCATCTCTCTCTCTCTCTCTCTCTCTCTGGCAAGCTCACGTGCCCTATAGCAAACTAAAATCCAGCCCGGCTTACACCCCAATCGCGCCCTCTGGGCGTGTGATCCTGGAGTGCTACCCACCCTGCCCAGCCCCTGTGGGGAAGACGAAGAAGGCCACCAGCCAGTCACACTGCGCAGTCGGACATGGCAGACACGCACCTGCCTTCTGCAGGCAGGGAATTCACCTCAGATTGACTCCCACGTAGGGATGGACTGCCCGCATGTCCCCTCCTCTGCCCGGCAGTTACTGCATCATTCTTTCAAGGAGAAGACTCTCCAAACTCCCTTCTTCCACAACAATGGCGTTTCCATGAAATGACAGAGCGGAGGAGTGGCAGAGCTTAAAGCCCCCAATCACTCCAACGGGCAGGCTGATGTGCAGAGCCCGGGAGAACGCCTGAGTGTTACGTATCGCCATTTCCTGGTTATGTCCCCTCCTCAGTGACATCCTGTTCGCCATGGGGAGGGAGGAGGAGAGGGCCACATACTCGTGCTAATAATAGATCCTGGAATCGAGCATGTTCTTGGTAGGAGCCCAGAGCCAAACCTCACCGATGGAGCCCTACAGATTCACAATCAAGTACTAGTGCTCATTCTTCCGGATGCACAAAAGCCTGCTTCCCCAACACGGCAGCGGATCGAGATGCTTCTATCCCTTCTCCTCCCTGGCATGCTGATTAGCTTGTTGTCAGCTGTGCCGCGTGACCGCGTCGGTGTCAGGCTTAATCACTAGACCCGTCACCTTCCCCAATGGGCTCGGAGACAGCAGAGGATTAGGGACCCAGCCGCCACTCCGGGCTCTGTTTTAGATGATGGTGAGAAAGGTGACACCAAACCACAGTTCTTGTCAAACACAATGATGGCGGCAATGACAGTGAGGAGCATGAACAAAGCAGGTGGACTTTGGCAGACACGTAGGACAGCACGAATGGTATAAGAGACAACGGGTGGTTACCTCTCTCTGAGTCCAGGAAGGCATGGAGGAAACAGAGCAGAAACAGCACGTTAGCATTCACCCAGCACCCGGCCTGCACACCAGCCTCCCGGACGCCACCCTGAGCCCTGGCATCCCCGCCCGTCCCCCAACTTTGCAGCCAGCAAGTGCCTTGTGGCGCTTATTTTAGCTGAACTCGCTCACCCCGAAGTGTGTATTTTGAGCCATGTTACGATGAAGCCAAGTGATGCCGGCTGAGTTTACAGGGCAACGGATCAACCGGGGGAGGTAATGAGCCCAAAATATCACAGTCAGACAGGAGCCGCCCGCAGTGAACACGGGCGGGAGGCCGTCCTCACTCCCCAGAGAACACCCAGGTGAGCAGTGTGGACGCGGCCTTACCGGGTGGACCAACACCCCCGCCATTCTACTAGACATCCTCCTAGCACGGCTGCACACCGAAACCAGGGGTTTCCACTGGAGTCCTTAAAGGGCGGCGGGGAGGGCAGAGGTGGGAAGCGGGAGAGACAGGAGCGGAAAGCGCTAAGATGAGGGTGCAGAGATGCCAGCAACGTGGAGGAGAGCAGGCAGCATCTCAGGGTTTGGGGTCCCACGCTGCGCGTCCCCTCCCGAGAGCTGCACTGAGCTGCCAGGGGCCCTAATGAAGTCGCTTCGGCCCCGACCCACGGCGGGCTCCATTGCCTTCTGATCCTGCCAGAGCAGAGCTGAAGGGCCCCAGGGCTGAGCCCACGAGTCCGTCACCTGTGTGCACTGTGGCTGAAGGGGCAGCGGGGACTGGATAGAGGATGAAGGGGAGGAGAGGCTGCACCCCCAGAAAATAGCTCAGCCCAGTCAGGGTCACGGTGCGGCCAGCAGGGCCCTGCAGGCACCAGAGCGAAAATCATGGCGTGAAACTCCAAGCGCCAGACAGCAGGCGCGAAGCCACCGGGCAGGAAGGCGGTCTCGCCCTGACACCCAGCACGGCCTCGGCCTGCACAGCGGGAGAGCCAACCCACCCGTGTGAAAAGCAGCAGAAAGGTTTGCATATTTTACTATCCACACAGGACAAAGCCTGGAGCCACAGGATGTCCACACTCCCCTGGAGGGGGCCGTGGGGCTTCATTTAATGTATTGATCTCTCTTTTTTAAAAAGAATTATATTAATTCCATTTGTTATTATTATTATTATTATTTTTGGAGAGGTTTTTGCTATAGGGCACGTGGGATCGCCAGAAAGACAGAGAGAGAGACAGAGAGACAGAGAGCCAGAAATCACCCCCCAGGGGGGATGGCCACGCTGCAATCCCTTCTCCTCCATTCTCCTCTCGGGATCTTGGGCACGCGCGCACACGCGCCCGGTGTGAGTTTAAGCCACCAGGTCCAGAACTCGAACCGTGGTAGACTACGTGGGAGTCCAGCAACATAGCCATTATGCTAACTGCTGGTTCCTGTATGCCAAAAGCTTTTCATTTCTTGTTCTTAAATTATTAAGAAAAAGTCTATGCCTTGTGTATGATAAAAACTTTACCCAGTAATTTTCCTTTTTAATTGCTAGTGAGAGACGGAGAGAAAGCGAAAGCAGCCCCCCCGGGACGCAATCCTGTTCCTCCCCTTTGTGATCCTATAAGGATTTGGGGCTTGCATGATACAAACCTAGACTGTTTCTCAAGAAACCAAGGCTAGGACCCCAACTGTGGTCGGCAGTGTGGGTCCAGCTCCGCACACAGCCTAACCCACTGCACAAGGGCCTGGCTGCCCGGAAACCGGAAAGGGACCGTACAGAGAATATCGCCTGTTTCTCTCGTGCGCAATCACTATTGTAGCCTGGGTGTTTTAAATACACCCAGCACTAGCGATCCATGTAAGGAAACAGCATTGGTTCCTAATCACTGTGTTTTTCCCTGAGGGCAGAACTCAGAAAAATGATACTGCCAACTTTTAACAAGGTTAACTCTTTTAGGGTTAATAGATTCTGCTTGATTAAATGTCGAAGTGAAAACCAGGCATCGAGAGACTTCTGAGAGATCTCTGAAATGTCATTCAAAAATCTAGAAGAGACACACAGTGGCAGCTGCTGCACTGACTCGGCACCTTGTAAACTGGCTCTGGGGATTGGGGGGAACAAAGCAGCCCAAGGCTGGTTCTGCAAAGCCAGGCCATTCTGAGAACGGGGAGGCTAAATTTAGAGTCAGACGCGCTTACTCCCTTCTCGCTGTAGGAGATGCCAGTGAGAAGAATTAAACCCCAGACTTATTCTACGCGAGCTGCACACCCCAAGGCTGCCGGATCAGGATGCTCCAGGAGGCTGCTTCTTGGGAAAATGAATGTGGGAGTAATTGGCAACACTTTCATTAATATGAGCCTGAAATAACAGAACTGCTTGGCATGTGTAACTGGGCACCCGAATGAATAGAAACGCCTCAAAAGAAAGAGAAGCATGCCAGAACGGCACTGTCTACTCTGAGGTGCTGGAAGGACCGTCTCCTGTTCCGTGGCATGGCCACCTGCTTCTCATGCAAGGCACAACCGTCCACGTTCTACAACGGAGCATGCACGGCCAGGCCCTGAGGGCGCACCTCTGGCTCCGGGTTTGCAGAACCCTGTGCTGCCCGTGTCCTCCTCAGAGACCACCATCGTTCACCTCACAGCAAGTGAATGCTGTACGGCTCTGCTGTGAAAATGCCCACACCAGGGACCAGCAGATGGCGTAATGTTACAACACTGGACTCCCACATAGTCTACCATGGTTCAAGTCCTGGACCCGGTGGCTTAAAACTCACACCAGGTGCGTGTGTGTGCATGCCCAAAATCCTGAGAGAAGAAGGGACTGTGGCATGGTCACCCCCCTGGGGGGTGATTTCTCACTTTCTATCTCTCTGGCTCTCCAGCAAGCACATGCGCCCTGTAGCATAAACCTCTCTTAAAAAAGGAAAGAAAGAAAATTCTCGCACCAGCTCCTGGATCTGATACTTATCCCCTTGCCTCCTCCCCCACCCAGCTTTAAGATTTTTTTTGTTTTGGTTTTTGATTTCTGTGTTGACATGTACTAGCCTTTTGCCCTTGGTCAAGGTGTGTGCTTGTTCTTCGTCTCTTCTGTGAAGTAGGAGTGGCGGCGGTACTCACACCTGAGAAGCGTCGTAAGGTTTACCTAGGTGATGCACCTACACGGCGGCAGTGTGAGCACACCCGCCCTGTGGACCGGGACCACCACAGAGATGTGAGAGGGACCTCGGACCCTCACCTGTGCTAGTTCCTGGCACCTTTTGGAATCTGAGGAACACATTAGAAAAAATGTGCACAGGCCCACGATTCCACGCACAATTCTGGCGGCAGGGGAAGAGGTGGAAAGGTTTAGTTACCCCTGCAACTCATTCTTTCTTTTTTTTTTTTTTTTTTGAGAGGTTTTTGCTATAAGGCGCGTGTGCTTGCCAGTCAGCCAGACAGAGACAGAGACAGAAAGTGAGAAATCACCCCCCAGGGGGGATGGCCACGCTGCAATCCCTTCTCCTCCATTCTCCTCTCGAAATCTTGGGCACGCACGCACACACGCCCGGTGTGAGTTTAAGCCGCTGGGTCCAGGTCTTGAACCGCGGTCGACTACATGGGAGTCTAGCGACATAGCCATTATGCTAACTGCTGGTCCCACCCCTGCAACTCATTCTTAGGCCTTTTCAGAAACTGCATCCTGCAGGTGAAGGGCTTCTGAATTGGAGTACTGGATGTATATGTAAATTGACCATCTGGCTTTGGATCAGATTGAGAGATTCCAGCTCACGGGAAGGTTCTATGCTTCCCAGGACCAGAGGGCGACGGGAACACCTGCCTCGGACCAAGCCCGCCTCCTCGTGCCCATGCATCGCACAGCCCCCGGAGGAGTCCCAGCTCAGCGCCCTCAGTGTGAGGCTGAGGGCTTAGAGCGGCTCAAGGCTATTGAAATTCAAGGCACATCCTTCTAAACAAAGGGCTTTCTCTCACTGGAGAGAAGACAGTACCAGTCAGCTTACTAATGAGGGAAAGAAAGGAAATTGAACGCAACCAGGACATGAGTATTTTCTAAAAGTCCATCTTTGAAGCGAGCAAGAACAAAGCCTTTCTGCTTTCATCTGGACTGTACTACAGATGAGAAACCAAACGAGATGCACACACGAGAATACTCGCCCAACGTCCATTGCTGTCTCCCGTGACAGAGGGCTTATGCCAGGCTCTGGTTTGAAGGTATAAAGTTTAGGGAATAAGGAAGGATGGAGTTATATAAAACTATACCTGAATTGTGAACCCACAGGTTGGCTTCCTTCCTAAAGGTAGAGATGGTGAAATAAACACAAAAAACCTCCACGATACCCACAAGCACCTACCCAACGAGGTCCAGGAACAGGGGAACGTTTGATGACAGAGAGTGGGACCGTGGGATGCAGAGAAGTTTGCTCAAATCCCAGGTGAGGTTCCAGGAACTTTAGGGAAACCCATGGTATGTCTGGGGGTGCATTCTATTCAGCTCCATCCTTGCAGCCGGGTGGGGGCCTTGGGTAGGGCACATCCTTGGTCAGTTTCTAAATTCTGAAGGGGACTCGGTGCGCTCACTAGATACTCAATCCCTATTTTCTTTCTTTCTCTTTCTTTCTTTTTTTTTTTTTTTGAGAGGTTTTTGCTATAGGGCGCGTGCGTTCGCCAGACAGAGAGAGACAGAGAGACAGAAAGTGAGAAATCACCCCCCAGGGGGGATGGCCACACCACAATCCCTTCTCCTCCATTCTCCTCTCGGGATCTTGGGCACACACGCACACGCACCCAGCGTGAGTTTAAGCCACCGGGTCCGGGACTCGAACCGCGGTCGACTACGTGGGAGTCCAGCGACATAGCCATTACGCCAACTGCTGGTCCCAATCCCTACTTTCTTTGTGCAGACAGGAGGAGGAGGAGGAGGAGGGCAGATAACACAAAAGCCAATGCGCTTGGGCTTCATTTGAATTTTGGTAACTTCCACCTATCAGGCGGTTGGGAAAGTCATGCTGTACTTTTCTGTTTTTCCCGACGACCCAAGAGCTACAAGCGTTCCTGATAGTCTGTAAACTCAGTATCTACAGGAAAACTGCTGTCACCACTAGGAAGACTGATGAGTACTAATAAAAAACAGTAGCACCTGCTGTTCACTGAATGCTTCGATCTGCCAGGCTCTCGGTGCACGCTATCACCAAGCACACACCTGAAGAAGCACCTCAAGTCTCAGTGTGCCAGTGAGGAATCTGGGGTTCGAACCCCACAGGGAGGAAGTGGTGCATGCACCGGTAGAATCAGGTTCTGGGCAGCTGGGCCGGCCGGTCTCCCAATTACGGCTATGCTCAGGAACCCGTCTGTCGGTCCTTTGTGGACTTCAGTCCCCTCACTGCTGGAGCCGGTGACGATATGTAACTGCTGTGCTTGGTTGAAATTGCAGAGGCCAGTTATCCCGATGATCCCCGCTTGCCCTCTCCCACGCCCTCTGGCTCCAGCTTCTCTGGGACCCTTCCAACTCACAGGCCTGCTCCTGCCACGGGACCTTTGCACTTGCATTCCTTGCCTGGTCTGGTTTTTACCTGTGCGACTCCTCCTGACCTTCGCTGCTCCCAAGACACCCTCCACCCCCAGTCCCTGTTAACACTCATGGTCACCTGAACACATAGGGCTATCTAAGCCAGCCCGCCGACTTGTTCATCATCTGTCCTTCCCTTTCCTCATCTGCAAGATAAATGCAGTCTGTGTAAGCAGGAATCGTTCTGGCTCGTTCACTCCCCACCGCCTGGTAACCAGGGGGCAATCCATAAACCCACGCTTTAGAATAAATAATTAAATACAGTAGAGGACTCCGCCCCCATTCTTGATCTTCTTGAGAAGAGCCTAAGGGAATGGGCCACGAAGAGGAGGGCGCTGAATTTCTGTTTCCCTGCTACTGTGTATCCCCTGGCACTCTGGATACTTCATTTTCAAGTCATCTGAGACAATGTCAATAAAACATATTTCATCTGAATGGGCAGGAGGCAAGTTCTGAGAAGATTATTCATCTCTACTGATTCTATCTGAAAAACAAGCAAATCTATACTCTGATCTTGTCCAGCAGAAACATCAATGATGTTGCCAGAGCCCCAAACTGGATCCCTTCTTCGGAACATCTGTCTAAATGAAAAATGGCTCCTTTGCTCCTGGAGAAATCAATATATAAATTTCCCTTGTAAATTGATTTCCATCAAGATTTCCTGGCTCCCCAGATAATTTTCTCTATATCTGTACTCAAAGAGAAATAACCCCCTGCTTATTATTTAGGGAAAGACCCAAGCGGACACCTCCACACCTGCTGTGGCAGGGCATGGACAGGGAGCTGCAGCACCAGGCACTGTGGGTGCCACCCCCAGAACTGCTAAGTACTTCGGGAGGAGTTCACTTCCTAATACATCCTGATACAGTTTGAAACAATGTACCTTTTTCCTACTTAATAGGGTACTTTTTTTTTTTTTAAAGATGTTTGCCTACCCTTGCTGGAGGACAAAGAATGTGACAAATCACCTCCCACGGGGTTTGGCCACACCACAACCCCTTTTGTTCCCCTCTTCTCTAAGGATCTTGGCACGCATGCACATGTGCCCAGTGTGATTTACAAGCCACTGGGTCCAAGACTTGAACTGCAGTCTGCCATGTGGGATCCACTGCGTCCACCACTCTCCCACCTGCTGGCCCAGTAAGGTTTTTTTTTGGAGAGGTTTTTCGCTATAGGGCGCGTGCGCTCGGCAGACAGACAGAGAGAGAGACATAGAGACAGAAAGCGAGAAATCACCCCCCAGGGGGGATGGTCACGCCGCAATCCCTTCTCCTCCATTCTCCTCTCGGGATCTTGGGCACGCACGCACACACGCCCGGCGTGAGTTGTAAGCCACCGGGTCCGAGACGCGAAATGCGGTCGACTACGTGGGAGTCCAGCGACATAGCCATTACGCTAACTGCTGGTTCCCAGTAAGGTTATTTTTTATAGGCAATTGGTCTCCTTGTTCTAACATATTTTTTCCTGACAAATCTGATTAAAGAAAAAAAAAACAAAAAAAACACAATTTCCCCAATGTAACACCTGGTGTTAACTGTCTGAGTTTGCCTTTCTATTATTATCTATATTTGTTCATCTTTGACAACCAGAATAAAAATACCCTCTTAAAGGAGAGGCTCAAGTGTGGGATGATTACCCCAAAACAGCCTGACCTTCTGCAGGAATTCTTTTCTGGGATTGGTTTTCAATATACCACAAAGCTGGTCAAAAGTGACAGAGCCTTCTTCCTTCTGAAAGACAAATATCCTATTTGAATTTTCAATTGTCACTGTGGGTCCTGCTTAGGTCTTTTTCTTTCCTTTTTTTTTTTTTTTTTTTTTTAAAAGAGGTTTTTACCTTGGGGCACATGTACTCAATGGGTAGAGAGAGACAGAGACAATGAGAGGGAAAGTGAGAAATCAACCCCTGAAGAGATATGGCCATGCCACAATCCCTTCTCCTCCCAGGATCTTGGGCATGCACGTGCATGCACCTGGCATGAGTTTCAAGCCACCAAGTCTGGGACTCAAACTGCAGCCGGCCATGTGGGAGTCCAGTGACATAACTGCTACACCATCTGCTAGTCCCCCTGCTCTGCTCAGGTCTTTGTGGTCAGGGATCAGCAAACAACGGCCAGCCAACTCTACTTTGCCCACCCCTGCCCCTGTTTTGTGGGTGAAAGTGTGGGCATGCGACCACACCCATTTGCCCAGGCACAGGCTATGGCTGTAGTTGTGCCCAATTACAGAGCTGAGTAGTTGCAAACAGAGACCCACAAAGCCTAGAATACTTAGTACCTGACCTTCCACAGAAAAGGTTTGCCAACCTCTGCTCTGGTGGACGATCATTCATAGAGGCACCGCACAATAGGGACACCACAGCTAAATCATTGGTGGAGTCCAGGACAAAATGAAAACGCAAGGCTTCTGGCTAAGCAAATACTAAAAATTTCAGGGGCCAACAGGTGGTGTGGAGGTTGAGGCCCTGGATCGTACATGGCTGGCTACATGGTTCAAGTCCCAGACTCGGTGGATTGAGGATCATGCTGGGCACGTTTGCATGTATGCCCCAAATCTGAAGAGACATAAAGGAGAAGGGACTGCGGTGCGGCCATGCCTTCTGTGTATGTGGGGGAATAATTTCTCACTTTCTCTCTTTCTGTGTTTCTCTGGCAAGCGCACATGCTCAATAGCAAAAACCTAAAAATAAATGAAAATGTTCACAATAATAATAGCAGGACTTAAATCAAATGTGGGGCCCTGTGATTGGCTAAGAGGATGGAATAATGCTTATTACAGGTGACGAACTCCAGGGCTGGTCTGAACTATTCTATCAAGATGCAGCAATAAGGGGGAACCAGCAGTTAGCGTAATGGCTATGTCGCTGGACTCCCACGTAGTCAACCGCGGTTCGCGTCCCGGACCTGGTGGCTTAAAACTCATGCTGGGCGCGTGTGCATGCGTGCCCAAGATCCCGAGAGGAGAATGGAGGAGAAGGGATTGCGGCGTGACCATCCCCCCTGGGGGGGTGATTTCTCGCTTTCTGTCTCTATGTCTCTCTCTGTCTGTCTGGCGAGCGCATGCGCCCTATAGCGAAAAATCTCTCAAAAAAAAAAAAAAAAAAAAAAAGATGCAGCAATAAGGACTTCTCTGATCTGCACATTCTTTAGAACCAAAAAACCTTTTGCTCGACCCAAATCTCTGAGCAGATGCCCCACATCTGAAACTGCACCCAGAAGGATTTCTGCCTTAGCCACTTTATTTCAAGAAGGTCACTAGCAGGCTATGACTCTGAGGATGTGTGGGGAGACCGGGTGGGAACAGCAGCGTACACCGGCATCTGCGCAAACAGCATTTTCAGGTGGCCTGGCAAACGACGCGTGCCCTGACATGACGGAATCAGGCCAACGCGGCCGTCCTCGGCTGTGCTCTCGGCCCCGCTGCGTCTCTTTCATAATTATTTCAACTGTCATAATTTATTCATCTGCAGACGCGCTCCCATGCTGTAGGGCACACAGTCCAGGCTCTGCGCCGGAAAGGCTGGCGGCCCCTTCTCATCTGCTCAAAATACAGACGGCAGAGGAATATTATCCGGGTCAATAGACTTTTAGCGAAGTTGATCTCAGAACCAAAGTTCCCTGACAAAGCGGCCATAAGTTTTCAAGCCCACAATTCTGCACACCGACAGAGAGGCAGAAAACCCCCATCAGAAGCCATATATTCTGTTTTTTATTTATTTATTTATTTATTTTTTTGGAGAGGTTTTAGCTATAGGGCACGTGCACTTGCCAGACAGAGAGAGACAGAGAGACAGAAAGCAAGAAATCATCCCCCAGGGGGGACAGCCACGCCGCAATCCCTTCTTCTCCATTCTCCTCTCGGGATCTTGGGCATGCACGCACACGCGCCCGGCGTGAGTTTTAAGCCACCGGGTCCAGGATGCAAACCACGGTTGACTACATGGGAGTCCAGTGACATAGCCATTATGCTAACTGCTGGTCCCCATATATTGTTTTTCTAATTTACGGATAAAAGGAAATGGCTTTTCTAGCTCTCAAAACACTCAGTGAATTTCCTAAGGTATTACGGAAGTGAATGCTGATTATAAATACATAAGCGGACCAGCAGTTAACGTAATGGCTATGCCTCTCGACTCCCACATAGTCGACCGCGGTTCGAGTCCTGGACCCGGTGGCTTAAACACACACGCCAGGTGTGTGTGCGTGCCCAAAATCTCGAGAGGAGAATGGAGGAGAAGGGATTGCGGCGTGGCCATCCCCCTGGGGGGTGATTTCTCGCTTTCTGTCTCTATGTCTCTCTCTGTCTGGTGAGCGCACGTGCCCTATAGCAAAAACCTCTCCAAAATAAATAAATACATAAGGAACAAGTATCATTGATGAGAAAACCTCAGTGATTTCAGACACCATTGCCTGTGAAATAAATAGCTTTAGATGCGATTATCAATGGTTCCTTCTAAATCTGGGAGCAGAGGTAGAATAATTCCATACAGACTAAGGCTTACATCTGTCTTCTTTTCTTTCATCCTTTCTTTTCTATTTTTTTTTTTTTTTGGAGAGGTTTTCGCTATAGGGCGCGTGCGCTCGCCAGACAGACAGAGAGAGACATAGAGACAGAAAGCGAGAAATCACCCCCCAGGGGGGATGGCCACGCCGCAATCCCTTCTCCTCCATTCTCCTCTCGGGATCTTGGGCACGCACGCACACGCGAATGCCGTGAGTTTTAAGCCACCGGGTCCGGGACGCGAACCGTGGTCGATTACGTGGGAGTCCAGCGACATAGCCATTACGCTAACTGCTGGTTCCCTCATCCTTTCTTTTTATGACAGAAAAAAGACAAATGCTCAAAGGTCTAATCAGCGGAGGACAATCATGACACTGAAGGACAGGAATGTCTTAGGAAAATGGCCAGATGCACAAGACCCTCTGGACAGGCCTGTCCTCCACACTGTAGAATAAAATGAAATCAAGTCAAGGTCTTGACATGACAGAAATGCAAAGACAGAAATGCAAAGTGAGCGGCCTGGCTGGATAACTTTGTCCTCCAACAGTCATTCCCTCTATGAATATGTATCTCCCACACATCTGAAAACCCCAGTGTGGTCCCAGGGTCACTCCCCTTCTCACACCTCTCGTCACCTCTGCAGCTGAACCTCCGGGGTCCCCGATCACCTGCACTCCTTCCTGTCCTCTCCTGGACCAGAGCCAGCTAACCGACTCCCCTTTTCCCACTTCTGCTTCTCATAGCTGTTCCCCTTAGCAGCGTCCCCCAAGATCTTTCTGTGTGGAATAAATTAGACCATAGGCAATCCTCTGGTTACCCCTTCACTGGCTTCTCCGGATCATAAAAACAAAGCCCAAACCTTCAGCCATCACCCCGAAACCCTGTACGATCTGGTTCCACCAGGCTCTCCCGCCCCAGCCCCGACCTCCAGCTGCCTCTCAGCTCCTGAGTAAGCCCAGTGCCCCTCTTCCTCGAGCTTCCTATGAGCCCCCCATGGATGGCTTCTTAGCCTTGGAGCCCAGCCCATGTGTCACCTCTCAGCTGGGCGGTCCCCGTCTTTCCCTCGCTGAGCTACTCTTGCTGTGCTGTGTTGCTGACCATCTTCCAAGCCCTGAGCCTAATTAGAATCCCCTTGCTTCTGAGATTGGTTACCTCCCGTCCCTTCGAAAGGGGACCCTGTCTGTCTTATTCCCTGGGGGACTTCACGAGGTGCCGGACAGAGCCAATGCTCCAGAGCTGAACAGCATGCCCTCCTGCGGACTGTAAATACCAAACACATGACAGTCCTCACTACGCGCTACAGGCAGGGAAGGACTGTCATCGGCATACACCCTGCGCCCATGCAACGTGAAGTGGCTGGCCAGCCTCAGCGGTGCAGGCAGTCGCATACCGCAATGCAGTGCTGGAAGCCACGTGCCCGCTGTGGGTTTGGATCTTGAGTCACCCCAAAACATGCCAGGCACACCTACGTCCAAGATGCTCATGAGGGGGAGGGCTGGGGAAGAAGTTTGTGGTATGACATGCCCCTGTCAGGGCTGTTTCTTTCATGCACATGCACACATGTTCTCTCGTGAACAAAATAAACTTAGAAGCAATGAAATGATTTACAGAGAGCACCCAGGTACTCTGCTAGGGCCTTGAAGAATCCAAAGGTCTGGGACCAGCAGTTAGCGTAATAGGTATGTCGCTGAACTCCCATGTAGTTGACAGCGGTTTGCGTCCCGGACCTGGTGGCTTAAAACTCACACCGGGTGCGTGTGCGTGCGTGCCCAAGATCCCGAGAGGAGAATGGAGAAGGGATTGCAACGTGGCCATCCCCCCTGGGGGGTGATTTCTCGCTTTCTGTCTCTCTGTCTCTGTCTATCTAGCGAGCGCACGCGTCTTATAGCAAAAACCTCTCCAAAAAAAAAAAAAAAGAATGCAAAGGTCTAACAACATCTCAGAAATGCTGTATTCCGTGTTGCACACAGGCACTGAGGGCCCCGCCTCCATGGCGCGGGGAGTGGGGTGTTGCTGTCTGATGTTGGGGCTCCAGGTGTCGACCTGAGCATGCCAGGCACACCCACGACTGTGCCCGTGACCCGGTTAGCTGCAGGGCTAGGGGGAAGACTGCAGTGTGAGGACCCTGCCAAGGGTGCCTCTTTCTCTCAGAAAATAAATAAACTTAAAAACCAGAATGAAAAACAAACATGGGCTCTTGGAAAACAACAAACATCCTGCCATTTAGTTATGTTTTCATGTGACTCTAGGAATTGGTGGAAAAGTCTGAAAACCCAGATGGGTAACAAGGTATGTGCAAATTAGTGTGAAAATATTCACCATCTTTTGTGCACCTGGAGTTTGCCATTAATTCGTATCTCTTAGTTATTGCTATAAATACGGCCTGTAGTTTTGGTACCTGTGAAATTGCAACTGAAATTTATTTTGCCAATGTTTTCTGAATGAACTGAATTAAAGTTTTTGTTGATTAAAAAAAAAAAAAAAAAAAAAAAAAAGAGGGACCAGCAGTTGGCGTAATGGCTATGTTGCTGGACTCCTATGTAGTCGACCATGGTTCAAGTCCTGGACCCGGTGACTTAAACTCACACCGGGCGCGTGTGTGTTCGTGCCCAAGATCCCAAGAGGAGAATGGAGGAGAAGGGGTTGCGGCGTGGCCATCCCCCCGGGGGGGTGATTTCTCACTTTCTGTCTCTCTGTATCTCTGTCTTTCTGGTGAGTGTACACGCCCTATAGCAAAAACCCCTCACCCCAAATAAATAAATAAATAAGAAAAAAAGAATAAGAAGCAGCCGTGCTATGAGTTCTCCCCGTAAACCCATGAAAAGCGTGGAGAGTAAGTGGGAGCTGTCCCTGTGTGCCAGGTCCTTTTCCCAGAGTCACCTCTTAACCCTGGAGGCTGGTGGAGGGAAAGCTGGGCTTGTCCCCAGTGAGATCACTTCCCTGAAAGGTTGGCCAAGATGAAGGCTGGTCAGGTGAGACGGGAGACTGTGACTCACAGTGCTTTTGTTTTTTGAGAGATTTTTGCTATAGAGCATGTGCACTCACCGGAGAGAGAAAGAGAGACAGAAAGCGAGAAATCACCCTCCCAGGGGGATGGCCACGCCGCAATCCCTTCTCCTCCATTCTCCTCTCGGGATCTTGGGTGCACGTGCACATGCGCCCATTGAGTGTATGAGTTTCACGCTACCAGGTCTGGGACTCCAACCGTGGTCAACGGCATGGAGTCCAGCAGCTTAGCTACTACGCCACCTGCTGGCCCCCTAAGTTCTTGTAACCTGTTGGAATTTCCACATCTCAGTACATGGCCCACCTCCTCACTTCCTCAGAACTCAGTGTCGGCCCTCCTGGAAGCCTAATTCCTCTAAGAGGAAGCCCAACCAAGGCAAGCCAGTCTAAGGCGACTGACGCTAGTGCACACGGCCCACTGGCGCAGTCAGTACCTCAACCCTTGGCGTCGGGATGAGCAGGGCGCCCCCTGTTGGTACCTACAGGCTTGGGCTCAGCTGCCTTCCTGGCGGACAGGACAGGATCACCCTCTGTCTCACCTGTGTCACCCACGCTGCTTCTCAGGGATGCTCCAATTCAGAGACCCCGAACCAGGCCCCACTCCAGCATGGGGCATTGAGAAAGCAGGAAGGTACCCATTGTATGCCATGTTACTGCCAGTGCCAGGGCCCGGCACAGAGCCGCTGCTCAACAAATACTTAATTATTCCCATTGCTGGAAGCACTGCTCAAAAGTTAGAGCTAGAAAATGTGCCAGTTATCAGAAAAGCAGGGTTCCCACCAGGGAGCCAAGAATCACGGTGGCCTCTCTGGTGATACGGGTGGGGACTTCACAGAAAGCCTTTCCCTCCTTAAGTACTTAATTCACACTGCAGTTCGGGCAACGCAGACAAAGCGCACTTTAATAAGATTACAGACAAAATTGGTAAATACAGATTTAGGCCTGTTTTCTTTTTAATACATTCTTTTCCATTATTTTTTTAAAAAGAGCAAACATAATTTTGTATATATTTGCAGGGATACACCGTTCTCACCATGTATTCTGTTTTGAACATGTAGAACAAGGTCTCAAGAGACTTAGTAATTCCGTTCTTCATAGGGAGCAGCAGTTGGTGTAATGGCTATGTCGCTGGACTCCCATGTAGTCGACCGCGGTTCAAGTCCTGGACCCAGCGGTTTAAACTCACTCCAGGCGCGTGTGCGTGCGTGCCCAAGATCCAGAGAGGAGAATGGAGGAGAAGGGATTGCGGTGTAGCCACCCCCCCTGGGGGGTGATTTCTCGCTTTCTGTCTCTCTGTCTCTCTCTGTCTTTCTGGTGAGTGCACGTGCCCTCTCCAAAAAAAGGGAAAAAAAAAGAGAGAGAGAGACTTAGTAATTCCATTCTGAAAGCGAGTAAGCAAAAGGCTACGTTAAGAAAGATCTGGACTTTGGGGAGAAAACTTAGTGCCTTCGTGTCCCAGCAAGGCAGAAGGAGGGGCAGACCACTCAACGTCTTGGAAAACCCAAATGAGAGCAGTGTGAGCAAAGCATGCGGGAGCCCCCATTCATGACAGGAGTCCATGCCAGGCTGCAGCTGCAGAGTTAGAAAAAGCCAGAAAAAGAATGGGATGGCTCCTCTCCTCTCCGCCTTCTCCCACCCAAGGCAGTGAGGAAGATTCACGGCTCCACATTAATTAGGGATTCCATGGCCGTGCCTGAACAATGCTGGTCCAGGGAAAAGCGGATTCTTTGAGACTCTCATCAAGCCTTGTAAGCGGTACCCAGATCGTCACGTTTTCTTTACAAACACGACTTTTCCAATGCCAAGAGCGGACGTGTTGTGGGCTGGCTGCATTTTTCCCTCTGGGGAATTTGAGCCATTTTCTCCCCTGGAAGTCACAGCAATATTCGAAATCATGGACCTAGAATTATTTGGACATGCGGCCTCTCTACCCCAAAGGATACACCGCTTTTAATCCACACACGGGCTCACCACGACCTTGCACTCTCTCTCCCTCCTAACACCGACAAGGCGCAAATGTGGATTCACCAGGAAGAGGCGATGACAGCGCTCCGTTACTCAGTCCTAGGACGCTGGCCACACCAGCCCTCCTCGGGACGGCTTCCTGCCACGCGGATGAAACGCATCAAAGGACACCTCCCCCAATTCCAAACAATCCGCACTCTCCCCTCCCGCGCGGCAGCAGGATCCCCTCCTCGGCCCTTCCACCGCCCACAACCAGGCATCTCGCTAAGGCTGGCTGGGGAGAGGAGCAACCGCCTTTGTCCCGCGGTTTCGCGGCCCGCCTCGCGGTCCCCGCCAGCAGCGAGCTCGGGCTCCGAACCGCTTACCCCGGGACGCACCTGCAGACAAAGGCGCGCCGCCCGCCTCCCAACTTCCTCACCTCTGATTCCGGGTCGGTCCGGGGTTGGGCGCGCGCGCGGGCCCGGCGCTAGGACCAGGCCCAGGCCCAGGGTGTCGGCACCTGCACCTGCCAGCGGGCCCTCGCTCCAACCAGCAGCTGCGAGCTCCGCGTCCCAAGTTGTAGCGAGCGGCGCCCGCGCCTCCCCGCGCCCTCCCGCCCGCGGCCTCCCGCCGCCGCCGCCCATTGGCTGTTGGGGAGGCACGTGGGCAGCCGCCTCGCCCCGCCTCGCTCGCCCCGCCCTGCAGGTGCACAGCCAGGTGTGCCCAGCTGCGAGGGGCGGCGCCAACGCCAGCAGAGGCCAGAGTAGAACTCGCTCCTGGCCCCCAAACACATGCTCTGTACCCCCTTCCTGGGCGGGACGTTTCTCTGGTGGAACTCTGTGGACTTGGAAAGTTCATTCTCACCCACTGAACCTCTTTGGAAAGTTGAGGTTCCAGGCCTGGGGTTCCGATTTCTAGTACCATTCTTCCTGACCCGCAGGTGAGGGGGACTGCAACCCACAGCCAGGAAGCTTCGCAACCGCCACGTCAAAGCAGAAAGCAAGCGGCTTTGTAAGACCCAGCAATTCAAGTAAGACTGCATTCAAGTGGCCACAGAGCTGGAAGGCCTTGTTTTTGTTTTGTTTTGAAACAGATTACTTGCCATTTTCCACCAAGCACTTCGAAGTTCACCTCTCCAGCCCTCTGCGATCGCCCTGCCTCTCTCTTTTTTTTTTTCATTTATTTATTTTTACATTTTTCCACAAACATTTACTTTACATAGCAAAAAATTTTAGCTCATACATTTTTTTTTTTTTTTTGGAGAGGTTTTTCGCCATAGGGCGCGTGCACTCGCCGGACAGACAGAGAGAGACAGAGAGACAGAAAGTGAGAAATCACCCCCCAGGGGGGATGGTCACGCCGCAATCCCTTCTCCTCCATTCTCCTCTCGGGATCTTGGGCACGCACGCACACGCGCCCGGCGTGAGTTGTAAGCCACCGGGTCCGAGACGCGAACCGCGGTCGACTACGTGGGAGTCCAGCGACATAGCCATTACGCTAACTGCCGGTTCCCGCTCATACATTTTTGAAACCATTCTGCTTCTGTTGTTTTAGAGTTTTAAAATTATACAAAATTATAAGACATATTTTGAACATTATCTTTAAAATTCAGTATTTTGAGATTTTGAAAGTTGTTTGTAAACTGTCAAGAATTATGGAGTATGAGCGCCCTGCCTCTCTTAAAGTGTCTTTTCACAGCTGCCTTGAAGCCAGGATGGCACCGGCACCCCAACACTGTCACAACACTAGCTGCGAGTCATATACATGGAAGCAGAAAAGTGTCCAGCTGGCGAAGTGACAGCATTTCACAGAAGAGTGATGGCCAGCCACTGGCCAGAAAAAGACTTTGAAAGGAAAAGCCAAGGTCTTCTGCTGACTGGTTCCCGGGGGGCACTGCGAGCACTTCCTCTTTCTAATGGCTTCTGGACAGGAATAAGTGACCTGGCCAATTAACAAAGTGAAATATTTAGAGGGCATCAGTCATGCCTCTGCCATCATCAAAGCCCCACACGCTCCTCTTTCTGGGGAGGGAACAGAAAAAAGCAAGGACGGGTAAGCAGTCCTGTCCAGGCTTGGTAACACACACCGCGGGTGTACAGGGAATGCGAACATTTATGTGTTACAACAGGACAGACTGGGACCAGCAACTGGCATAATGGCTATGTCGCTGGACTCCCATGTAGTCGCCCGCGGTTTGAGTCCCGGACCCGGTGGCTTAAAACTCACACCGGGCGCATGTGCCTGCGTGCCCAAGATCCTGAGAGGAGAATGGAGGAGAAGGGATTGTGGCGTGGCCATCCCCCCCCGGGGGAGGGTGATTTCTCACTTTCTATCTCTCTGTCTCTGTCTCTCTCTCTGTCTTTCTGGTGAGTGCATGCGCCCTATAGCAAAAACCTCTCCAAATAAGGACAAACAGCTACTTGCTCATTCAACATTTACGAAACTCCTCCCAAGGGCCAGGCTCTGTGCTGACAACTTTAGATTGTGCTTTTGCGCTTTTCCACCTCGTAGCTGTCATTCTGGGGAGGACTGAACTCCTGGTATATCTGAACCTACGACTAGCAACACCTCAGCTGTATAGAAGAGTCACTCGGTGAGCTGGCCTGGCAACCCTGATTGTCTGGAGCACAGCCAAACAGGAAGACGGGCCAAGGTGGGCTTGAGGCTGGAGTTTCAGCAGCCAGAGCAGACCTCAGGGTGTCTTGGGGACATGAAGTGACTTCACAGGAGGCACCTGTCAGCCTTTCCAAGCCAACCCCTCTGTCTGTACCCAGGAGCATGGCTATCTGATTCTCTGCCTACTGCAGGGTGCAGACATCAAATCCCGAGGGGCTGCCAGGTGCCCACAGGGTGCAAGTGCAGCGTGACAGCGGAGGGTCTGCAGGCAGGGAAGCCCAGCTAGGCAAGTCCTGCCACCTCCGCCTCCCACTGCTCCCCAGGTCCAGGCCACCACCCAGTTCTTTCTTTTTTTGGAGAGGTTTCTGCTATAGGGCGCGTGCACTCACCAGAAAGACGGAGAGAGACAGAGAGATAGAAAGTGAGAAATCACCCCCCCAGGGAGGATGGCCATGCTACAATCCCTGTTCTCCTCTTGAGATTTTGGGCACACATGCACATGCACCAGCCATGTTTTTCAAGTAGGCGGGTCCAGGACTCGAACTACAGAGTTGGCCACGTTGGATCCAGCTGCCTTCATCACCATGCCACCGGCTGACCCAGTTGCTGTAGTCTTTTAATAGTCTCCTTGATTCCACTCTCATCCCCAACAGCCTATGCTCACAGCAGACACACGTGACCCCCTTTAGAAAATAAATAAAGAAAAACCACAGACCCAAGCATCCACGCTCCTGCTTCACAACCCTGCCCAGTGGTTCCACTGCCCTGGAGGTCCAGTGCCAGTCACAGTCAGGGTTTTCGAGGCCACCTGAGATCTGGTCCCTGCTTCTCTCCAGACCGTACTGCAGCCACATTCTCCCCTTTCTTCAGCTCCAGCTTCCTGGTCTTCCTGTTCCCTCTTCCCACCTCAGCGCTGTGGCACTGACTGCTCCCTCCTGAAATGTGCTCTCCTGCCCTCTCACTGGGTAAACCCTCTCAGCCTTTAGAGCTCAGTCCCACTGTGGACTCCTTCGGGGGTCACCCTGCCTGGCAGCACCCTCCCTCACAGCCCTGGCCTCTCCTTATAACCCTCGTAAGAGTTTGGCAGTGTCTATTCCGGAAGCATCCATTTATTACTCTTCTGCTTCACTGTATGGTGAGCTCTGCAACCTACAGCCAAGTCTGGTTGTCCTCCGTTTGCACAGTAAAGAGTTTCACCTTGGCCAGAGAGAGGTCTGGCCCTTGCCCTGGCTTCTGTGTGGTCACCTCTAAGACTCTGGAACGTCATGGCTGATAGTGTTTGGTTTGCCTCACAGCTTTGGGTCACACCAGAAGATCTAACAGTGTGACTTAGGGAGGGGACGTTGGGTCCTGCAGGACCAGCTTCATCAGCAGATGGGCTGAAGTCTGCGATTAGCCATTGGACCACTAAACCATGCCTACGTGACAGAGCCCCAATAAAAATTCTGGATAGCAGGCCAGCTGGTGGGGTGGTGGTTAAGGTGACTGAGTCCCACATGGCCACTCTGCAGTGGCTCGGTAACTAGAAAACATGCCGGGCGCGTGTGCGTGCACGCCCGAAATCCTGAGAGGAGAATGGAGAAGGGATTGTGGCATGGCCATGCCCCTGGGACGTGATTTCCCACTTTCTCTCTCTTTCTCTCTCTCTTTGGTGAGTGCATGAGCCCTACAGCCAAACAAAAAAACAAACAAAATTCTGGATACCAAGGCTCAGATGACCTTCCACGGTTGACGATATTCTGTGGCCTGTCACATAACAAGACTGGAAAAGTTATGCTGTCCACAGCTCCACAGGGCCTTGACAACTAGAGGCCCTGCCCTAGAACCTTCCTGTACTCTGCTCCATCCTCTGGCTGACTTTAATCTGTATCCTTTCTCTATAATAAACAATGACTCTGAGTGTCAAGGCATTCAGTGAGTCCTGCCAGTCTAATGAATGATCAGACTTAGGATGGGTCTTGCCCACAGTTCTCCACCTTCCAGTTCCCTGTTGGTATTTTCATCAACAAGCACATTTCCTAGGAACCAGCAGTTAGCGTAATGGCTATGTCGCTGGACTCCCACGTAGTCGACCGCGGTTCGCGTCCCGGATCCGGTGGCTTAAAACTCACGCCGGGCGCGTGTGCGTGCGTGCCCAAGATCCCGAGAGGAGAATGCAAGAGAAGGGATTGCGGCGTGGCCATCCCCCCCCCCCCTCGGGGGGGGTGATTTCTCGCTTTCTGTCTCTATGTCTCTTTCTGTCTGTCTGGCGAGCGCACGTGCCCTATAGCAAAAATCTCTTCAAAAAAAAAAAAAAAAAAAAAAAAAAGCAAGCACATTTCCTGACCCACCACAATAAGTGCTTACTATAGTCACTAGTGACTATATTAAGTTAAAGGTTTTCAAAAATAGAGTTTTGCTATAGGGTGCTAGCACTTGCTGGAGAGAAGAGAGAGACAGGAGACAGAGACAGAAATCACCCCCTGGGAGGGATGGCTATGTTGCAATCCCTTCTCTTTCATTCTCCTCTTGGGATCTTGGGCACACATGCCTGGCATGAGTTTCAAGCTTCCGGGTCTGGGACTCAAACGGCAGTCGGCCACGTGGGAGTCCAACACCTTAACCACACCACCGCCTGCTGGCTCCATTAAGATGTATTTTTCTGAACGTCTATGTAATTACCATGTAATGTCTTTCCAGTTTCAAGAATAAGTTTACATTTTGCAAATGCCGATTGATGCGTCAAGGCCCAGATCAAACACTATCTCACCCAGGAAGCTGTCCCCTCCATCCCTAAGGCTTGTCATTCTTGCTTTGTGATCTCTGGCACATCATTTTGGGCCGTCACTCATTTCCAGGAGTCAGTGGGACAAAAGCCTCTGTTTTGTGAAGAACCAATATGAGATCAACTCTGAGTTGCCAGGTGTAGGCATGGGTTTGCACAGAGCAAGCCCAGAAACGGTGCTTGGAGAACGAAGGTGGTTAAAAGGTCTAGTTCACAGAAATATAGGTTTTGGTGATATAAGGAATTCTGGTATATGTTAGGTTGTTGAGAGAGTCATGTAAAAAAAAAATTATGACTTTCCAGATAACCCAATTAATTATGGCTCGTTCCCTAGTCAATACGGCAGCTGTATAACTGGGTGTTATGAGGGTGTTCTCTATTATTTTCCATTCCATCCAGCAGGTGGCATAGTGGTTAAGGTGCTGGCTCCCACATAGCTAACTCAGTAGTTCACATCCTGGACCCGGCAGCTTAAAAAACATGCTGGACACATGTGTGGGTACGCCCAAATTTCCAAGAGGAGAATGGAGGAAAAAGAACTGCAGGGTGGCCATCCTCCAGGGGGTGATTTCTCCTTCTTTCTCTGTCTCTCTCCAGTGAACACCTGTGCTCTAGCAAAAATCTAAACAAAAAATAATCCTTAAAATGATTACCTACTTTAAAAACCTGGCATCCATTGAATAAAAATATAGAAGCAGATAATTAGACTTTTAAGTCACCTGACTTCATAGTTAGAACAAAATATTACAGTTTATTTGCATAATGCATTAAAGAAAAAGAAAAAGACTAGTCTTTCTCTCCCCCATACAAGCCTAATTGAAAATTCAACCAGCGTGCCAGTAACCTATGATGTTCCCGAGTAGCACAGAAAGATTGATCTGATTTCCTTCAGCCCTGCATTTAAACTGGAGAGTAACTGCTAAGTGTTCAACAATCATAATCCAACCTCAATGGTTTGATTCGACGAGTATAACATTAAACAAGTACAGTCATGGCACTGTCATAACGGCGTTCACCCTGTTCATTCATCAGAGAACAAAGCGTTGTGATTTGCTCCTAGAAACATGGCCCTGGAAAAGAGGTCAACATGAACTTGACCTGTCCTTCAATGCCATCCACCAAGATCTCTATATTGCCTTGGCCAAATAGAAAAGCAGCTTTGAAACCAGATGACACTTCAAACTCTTCCTCACGTTAGGATATGGAAAGCCTCAGATGATCTCCTGAAGATTTGAGACTGGGGCTGGCCTTGTAGCCTACTGATCAACGGAAGTTGGACCCAACATGGCTGACTGTGAGCCTTGGTGGCTTGGAAAACATGCCAGGTGTATGTCTGTGTGTGTGTGTGTTCCCTAAATCCCAATAGGATGAAGAAACAGAGCAGACGGGACTGCAAGGGTCCACCTCTGGCAGTTACTTTAATTGCCATTTGAGACTATATGGATGCATCCCTTACCTCACACCGCATAATCACTGAGGGTAAGAAGAGGCACTCAGGCCAGTGGGTCCCATACTACAATGAAAACAAAGGGGCCTGGTCTCCTTTGCATATGGTTCAGTGGGCCTGGAACAGACTGCCTTTCCCACATAAATGCCATCCCCTCTGAGCAGAAAGACTTGGAGGAAATGCCTGTGGAATGGAGAGAGAGGAATCTATGCCCAGAGAAGGGTGTTGGATCTGTGTGTGGGTGAAGGACTGGCAGGCAGACACTGGACAGCGCAACGCCAGAGCTGCCTCTGTGCTCCTCACCATTCTCTCGGTTCCTCAAAGGTGGCACTGAGCACTGAGGAAATGAGGTTCTCCCAGAGCAAAGTGGCATGCCCTTGACACGCACGCCCACATGGACATCAGAAACACTTGCCGGTGGTACGTTTCTTTCCTTTTTTATAAAGAATTATTTTATTTAACTTTATTTATTTATCTATTTAAATTTGACCAGAGAGGAACAGAGTGATAGGGAAAGAGAGAGAGAAAGTGAGAAAGCAAGCCACCAGGTCCAGGACTCGAACTGTGGTCAGCCATGTGGGAGTCCAGCACCTTAACCACCATGCTACCTGCCAGCCCCTCACCAGCAGCACATTTCTGAGAGTCACGTATGATCCTAACAAGGTCATCCACAGAGCAGACAGGATGTTCGGGTCCTAAGGCAGATCAATGAATGCCTTTCAAACTTCAACGTACAAAGGCACCATCTAGGCACTGGTTAAGATGTAGACTGATTTAGTATTTCCTCACCCCTGGGTAGGGCCTGTGCTTCTAAAAAGCTCCCAGGTGGGCAGGTGTGCATGCATGCCCAAAGTCCTGAGAAGAGAATAGAAGAGACAGGATTGTGGTGTGGCCATCCCTCCTGGGTAGTGCTTTCTCACTTTCCCTCTCTCTGACTCTCTCCTGTGAGCATGTGCACCCTATAGCTTAAAAAAAAAAGGAAGTTCTTATTCAGAGACTCTATTTTGAGTAACAAGAAACCAGATGCAAATTATCCAACCAATGGCTACAAGGACAAACAAACCACAAAAAAGAATTGAAGATCAGATCTCCAATAAACTTGAATAATGAAAGCTGAGGAGTTATGGACCGAGAATAATATTCCTCTCCACTTATTTTATAGGACTAAGTACCTCATAGACGCTGTTGGAGCAATATGTAATATATACTTGGAAAAGAAAGCCCTACTGCCCAGTAAGACTTATCAGACACAGCTTTGCACTCACATAAGGATGTGACCTTCATTCCAAAAGGCCTCCAGGTTTTACAACGGTATCTCTTTAACTCAGCTCTAACAAAAATATTGAAAAAAAGAAAAGAAATTCTCCTGTCCGATGGCCTGGAGTCTTCCTGTCCTGCCCTATAAAATGCAAAGGCTATTTATAATCAATGCATAAAACAAAAACCTTTGTAAGTGGGAGAGATTTCCAAGCTCTAGGCAGGCAACAGAGCTCATTTTCTTCGTGTAATATTCAGCAGACAGAACCTCCCGCTAGACCAAAGCCCGTGGGCAGTTCCCTGGCATTCACTGTACTATAAAGAGATTGAGCTCATTGCCCCACCCGTGCTTCCCACATCCTGACTCCCAGGTGGGGGCGGTGGGGTGAGCATCAATCGCTCCCTGCTGTGATCAGAATCTTGAGAGAACCAGCTCAGCACTCCATTCTTAAGCTGCTCAGCCTTGTGCTCACTCGGGCCCCTGGTTGGGTCTCCATGGAAGGCAGAACTACACTAACAGGCCTGCAAGCTTCAGGATGAAGACAGAGCCACAGGGTGGAAATGGAGGGAGGTCAGGGAGAAGCTGGCTGGCTGACAACCTCCACGATTATGAGACAAAAGCCATGTTTGTGTTTCTGCTTCAGAAACTCCCTTAAACTGATACTAAATCCATGATTGGGAAGATGAGGACAGGGAGAAGGGGGAGAGAAGCCAAGAGGAGGTCTTGAAAAAACAAACCATTGGGAACCAGCAGTTAGCGTAATGGCTATGTCGCTGGACTCCCACGTAGTCGACCGCGATTCACGTCCTGGAACCGGTGGCTTAAAACTCACGCCGGGCGCGTGTGTGTGCGTGCCCAAGATCCCGAGAGGAGAATGGAGGAGAAGGGATTGCGGCGTGGCCACCCCCTCTGGGGGGGTGATTTCTCGCTTTCTGTCTCTCTGTCTGTCTGGCAAGCGCAAGCGCCCTATAGTGGAAAACCTCTCAAAAAAAAAAAAAAAAAGAAAAAACAAACCATTCTTTTCCCTCACAGGCAGCCCGCCCATATGGCTTCTGTCCCTGTGTTGGCCTTTTCCAGAATATCATATAAATGGAATCACACGATAGGCAACTTCCTAAATCTCATTTCTTTCACTTAGCATGGTCGTTGAGTTCCAGTAGTTCATTTCTTTTTTAAGTTTATTTATTTCTTCCATAAGCAAGAGAGACAGGACCCCCAAACAGGGTCTTGACACAATGATCTACCCGCAGCCTTGACCGGTCCCCGGATTGTGGGTACACAAGTGCCCAGCATAGTCAGGAGGGACTCCAGATGCAAGTACAGACCTTCCCTTGTGGGCCAGCCTCGCAGGTATGTCTCTCTCTGTCTTCCAGTGAGCTCATGCACCCTACAGGAAAAACTTCTCCAAAATAAATAAATAAATAAATAAATAAATAAATAAATAAATAAAATAAATAAATAAAAAAGACAGAGAGAGACAGAAAGCGAAAAATCATACCCCAGAGATGGCCACGCCACAATCCCTTCTCCATTCACCTCTCGAGATTTTGGGCATGCACATGCCCCCAGCGTGAGTTTAAACCGTCAAGTCCAGGACTTGAATCACAATCAGCTGGACTGGGAGTCCAGTGACGTAACCCTTATACCAACTGCTGGTCCCCTGAGGGTAGTTTTATCTACGTTTGTATTACAGCATTTTGACTGTGGCCCATTGCATGAGGTCAGGTGTAAAATTCTCCATTTGTGGCATCATGCTGGCACTCAGAAAGCTTCGGTTTTGCAGCATTTGCAATTCTGGACTTTCAGATGACGAATGTTCAATCTCTGTCTGTCTTCTCTTCCCAGTTATCTGGAAATTCCCAACAACATGGCACAGTGCCATGTTGGATCAATTTTTGTTACATCAGTGTATGGTACCCGTTTTTATAAATAAAGATTTATTAGAACATGGTCACGCTCATTCATTTATATTTTGTCTATGGTTGCTTTTGCCTGACTACGACAACAATGAGTAGCTAAGACAGAGACAGGATGCTCCATAAAGCTTAGAATGTTTACTGTCTGGCCTTCTGCAGAGAAAGCCAGCTGTCTCCTGGGCTAGCAGCGGGACCTTTCAGTCACTACTGCCATGAACCACGCGTCCTACTGCTCAGCTCTGTGGAGCCACCAGTGGCTAACATCTGTATAGCATTGTATTTCTTCAGAGCGTTTTTCCCATCTCTCATGTCATTACGGTACCCAACTAGTCCTATCAAGTTGGCTATTATTACTATAATCCCCCTTTTACAGATAAAGTAGCCTCAGAGGGAATGTGCACGTTCAAATATAAGAAGTGAAATTTTACCGTGTCATTCTCTGAAACTGCTCTGGGCACGAATCACCTGCTCCTTTAGCAGGTGAGCTGAAATCCTTGAAATGGAGCCTAAATGCTCCACGGAGGGCCAGCAGGTGGCGTGGAGGTTAAGGTGGCCGACCACGTGGTTCGTTTGACTCCTGGACTGGCAACTTGAAAAACACGCTGTGTGTGTATGTGTGCCTAGGCTCCTTAGAGAATGGAGAAGGGATTGGGGTGTGGTCACCCTGGGGGCGGGACTTCTCAATCCCTCCTCACCGGCCTCCCCTACCTGTGCAGGTGTAAGCTCATCCAGTTAAAGTTGCACACAGAGTTGAGGTATGAAGCTTGTGTTCTCTCAGCTGTATCGCCACTTACCCTTATTCCTGACACTTAGAAATTGCTTAGCCTACGGGACCGGCAGGTGGACTACCACATGGACGACCATGGTTTGAGTCCTGGACCTGGTGGCTTCCTTTCCGTCTCCCTCACTCTGTCCCTCTCTGGTCAAATTAAAAATAAATAAATAAATAAGTAAAGTTAAATGTAATAATTCTTAAAAAAAAAAAAAAAGAAATTGCTTAACCTACAAAAAACTTGTCTTTGTTAAAATGTGTTTCCTTTCATACATCATTAGATAACTGAATTAATTGACCATCAGAGGGCTGATACTAGGTTTTTGTGGAACCTACACTTAGACAATTTCTGAAGCCCTCTCTAAGAAAAAGAATATGGGCCCAATAGGTGATATTGGTGGTTAAGGAGCTAGACTCCTACATGAGAGCTCACAGTTCGAGTCCCAGACCTGGTAGTTTGCTTTCTCACTTTCTCTCTCTCAGTCTCTCTCTCGGGGAGCTCAGGTAAAATAATACAGCAAGTTAAAATAATAATAATAATAAATTTTCTTAAAAAATTTTAAAAAAGAATACAAAAATATCTTCCTTTTCTTTTTTTAAAGGTTTAATCTTAGGGCATGTTTGCTCCCGGGGCGGCGGCGGCGGCGGGGGGGTGGGGGGGAGACACAGAGACAGTGAGAGGGTAAGTGAGAAATCACCCCCTGCGGGGGTGGCCATGCAGTAATCCCTTCTCCTCCATTCTCTTCCTGGGATCTTGGGCACGCACACATGTGTACCCAGCGTGATTTTCAAGCCACTAGATCTGGGACTCGAACTGCAGTTGGCCAAGTGGGAACCCAGTATTGTAACCGCTATGCCATCTGCTGGTCCCCCTTTTGCACATTTTACAAAAATCATGTGAACTCACTTCTAGGTTTCCTCCAAGAACTTGAAAGGGCTGGGCCACACGGAGGAAGTTGAGGAAAAGATCATTCAAACTAACTTTGTAATTTCTCTTGAGAAGCGCAGAGATCGAACGAGCCATTTCAAAAGGAAGCAGTCCCACGTGTAGAATTTCGGCAATCGATGACATGTGAGATGCGTCAGGACCCTCTTAAAGGGGAGCCGCAAGGGCTCGCGGTGGTCTACTCTGACGTCTTCTGGCTGCGTGGAGGAGGAATGAAATGAACTCCTACTTGGAACTGAACAGAAGAGGCCTTGAATGCATATCGAACGATGCCTGGTACAGTCTGAAGACTAAACGAGCAATTCCAATCTCTGAGTCATTTCAGAAGTTGAAGTATGTTGGGGCCGACAGGTGGCGTGATGGTTAAGGCGCTGGACTCACACATGGCCGACCATGGTTTGAGTCCTGGACCTGGTGTCTTGCTTCTCTCTCTCTGTCCCTCTCTGGTCAAATTAAAATAAATAAATAAATAAATAAAGTTAAATAATTCTTTAAGTAAAAAAAAAGAAGTTGAAGAACCTTTTTCCAAAAGAGCTTAATGACTTACTTTGAACGGAATACCTTCTTTTTAAAGAGTAGAGTTTAAACCAAATTGACCTGTTTAACCACCAAAGAGTCATTTTATTATCTTAGCCACCAAAGACCTCTAATTTTAATATCTATTTCTATTTTCTTTTCTCCTTCTTCTCCTCCTCCTTCTTCTTCTTCTAAGATTTGTGCCATAGGGTGCATGTGCTCACAGGAGAGAGACGAAGAGAGGGAAAGTGAGAAATCACCGTCTGGGAGGATGGCCATGCCACAGTCCCTTCTCCTCCATTTTCCTCCTAGGATTTTGTGCATGCACACACACACACGTGATTTTCAAGCTGCTGGGTCCGGGACTCGAACTGTGAAGTTGTGGGATCCAGCGCTTTAACCACTAAGCCACCTGCTGGCCCAATATCTGTTTCTTATACATGTAAGTGACCTGACTTATCCCCATTGCACTTTTTGGAAATGATTACTTAACCACTAAGCATTAACTTCTGTCCAGCAGCTAACCAATACTACCACTCTGAGTTGACATATTTTAATTCCCACCAAAGCAAAGATCCCTAACATTAAAAAACATGTTTTTTCTTTGTTTATGATAGGGTGCATGCACTTATGAGAAAGTGAGCGTGAGAGGGAAAACCCTCCACAATTTCTAGTCATGTCAGAATCCCCTCCCAGCTGATGGGACCTCGGGCACTTGTATGTGTGACTGACCGGTTTCCAGCTGACTGGCTAGGAATTTGAAAGGCAGATACTATGAAATATACAGCTTCTCTATTTTTTTAAAAATTTTTTGCTATCGGGCACCTGCACTTGCCAGAGAGAGAGAGACACAGAGAAGGAAAGCGAGAAATCACCCCTGAGGGGCAATGGCCATGCTGCAATCCCTTCTCCATTTCCCTCTCGGGATTCTGGGCACACATGCACACATGCGCATTGTGTGTGTCAGGCGGCTGGCTCTGGGGCTCAAACCATGGAACTGGCCATGTGGGATCCAGCGCCTTAACCTCTACGCCACCTGCTGGCCCTGAGGCATACGGCTTCTCTTGAGCAGCGTGTTACCTCTGAGCCTCAGAGTCAGCCCGGAGCCTTACTGTAGTGGTGGACCTGGGGGTTCAGATGTTATACAATCATGTAATTTCCCCGCTGGCCTTTTCTCTGTGTAAAATGCAATAAAACCTTCCTCTTGAGGCTGTTGTAAGAGCTGAAATGAAGAAACAACAAAACAAAAGCCTCTGATAGAACTAGGGTGGTGCGAGGCACCCGGGTATGGTAGCCGCCATCCCTAGGGGCGTCGGCGGTTTGAAACTTTGAACTGAGTTCTGCACGGGACATTTGTTGGCTTGGCCATCCTGACTCCTCCTCTGGGAAAAAACTGCTCCATCCCAACCCAGGTGGCAGCAGGGGGCTCCTAGCTGACAATCCTGACACTCCGTATGAGGTTAGCCTGACACGGTTCATGAGAGGGGTGCGGGGGGTGGTGTGTGGGGTGTGTGCCTGGCCTATGCTATGTTAGTCTTTTGCTATAGGGCACGTGCGCTCGCCAGAAACACAGAGACAGAGAGACAGAAAGCGAGAAATCACCCCCCAGGGGGGATGGCCACGTCGCAATCCCTTCTCCTCCATTCTACTCTCAGGATCTTGGGCATGCACGCACACGCCTCCGGCGTGAGTTTAAGCCACCGGGTCCAGGACTCAAAGTGCGGTCGACTACATGGGAGTCCAGCGACATAGCCATTATGCCACCTGCTGGTCCCAGTAAAATTAAAATTTTAATACTATTTTACTTAAACTAATATGTTCAATTAGCCCACAATCTCATTTCCATGTGCAAATCAATATGACATGTCATTATGTGATATTTCATCCTTTTTTTTTTATACAGTGTCTGAATTCTGACCTGTGTTTCACACTTGACAGCACACCTCAATTCAGAATAGCCACACTTTAAGTGCTCAAGGCCACCTGTGACTGGTCTGTACATATATATGTACACACATATATATACATTTTTAGTTTGGCTAGTTTCCTTCTGCACGATGTGCTGAGATTCACTCGGCATGTTGCCGAGTACAACAACAGCTGGTCTCCCTCTGCTGCGGGGTAAACACCCACTGACTCCTACAACCTGTTTATGTGTTCACCTGCTCACGGGCACTGGAATTGTCCGCAGCTTTGGTTGTTATTCACGGCGTGCACGAGAGCCTGTGTTAACTCCTGGGAAACGATGCTTTGACCCAGCCACGGAGGAGGAGGAGTCCTTAGGGCTCCCGCGCTCACTGCATGCTGCGGGGAGCGGAGGGCAGGGGGGCTCCCGGTGGCCGGCTAGACTGTAAATTAACCACAGCAGCTGGGCATGAGTCCGGGGAGTGAGTGCACACACACGGTTAAACGAGTGAATGCATGTAGAACCCAGGAGAATGAACAGCTTTGAAGTAGGTTGGGGAGTGGGGATGTTTAAAGATTAAAAAATCGCAGTTTTGACCATGTTGCATTTAACTGATTTGTTCTGGGATCCCAGGATGCAGTAAATGTGCCTTAAGCCCTCGGTGGGCCCTCCAGGGACACACCCACAGTGACCTCATGGTATGGTATATGGTTAGAAAAGAAGCTTCCTTCAAAAGGTGGTTGCGGGACCAGCAGTTGGCATAATGGCTATGTCGCTGGACTCCCACGTAGTCAACCGTGGTTCGAATCCCAGACCCGGTGGCTAAAACTCACACCGGGTGTGTGTGCGTGTGTGCCCAAGATCCCGGGAAGAGAAGGGATTGCGGCGTGACCATCCTCTCTGGGGTGGGGGGGGAGTGATTTCTTGCTTTCTGTCTCTCTGTCTCTTTGTCTGGAGAGTGCACGTGCCCTATAGCAAAAACCTCTTAAAAAACAAAAAAAAGAAAGAGAAGAGACTGGACGTTCATCTGCAATACTAGAGGCTTTTAGCGATCGCTGGATCCACCTCATCATGTACCGAGCACCTGCGACACGCCAGGGACCGATTCAGGTCTGGGTTATAGTGAGTTACCGCTTTCTCTGCTCACGAACACACTCATCCAAGGGTTGTCAGGCCCGTTTCCACTATAACCGCTTCTTCTTGTCTGGGAATGTGCCAAGAATTCCAAGATCTTAGCACTCTGGGGGGGCTGACCCAGAATTCTTGCAGCCACGCACGATCAGCTTCCTTCTGCTGCACCCAGAAAGGTCCATTTTTCACCTGGTTCAAGGCTTAGGGAAACTGCAAGGTGACAGCTGTTCAGGGGACCTACTCAGGACTTGCTGCTCCCTGACACTCCAGCTTCGAGGCCCCTTTCACTGGCTGGAGCGGACCCATGCTTACGAGACACCCCGGACGGTACACCGAGGCAGAGTCACCAACGCGGGTCACCCCTTGCTCAGTAGAAATAATTTCCTCATCCATCCACCGACAGGAACAGCACCCCCGTGAACGATCCATTTAAAAACACCCCAGCACGTTCCTCTGAGGGCAACTTCCTGGATGATCACTTATTAATACAATGTCTTTTGTTAAAGGTTATTCTATGTTGAAAGTACAGCCACAGCTCAGCATGATTAATTGAAGCCAAGGAAGCCATTTTTAAAGAGAGAAAATATAACCACAGTGTAAGTCACAACGTGGTCAAGGAAATTCGGACGCCTCTGCTTATCATGGGGCTGTATTAAAAAGAAATTAGCTCCAGAGGTCAAGATAATTCTGTCGTGTGGGGAGAGAATTATGGCTCCCCGGAAGACTCTTCTCCCTGAGGCAAGAGCAGCCTAGCCTAGATTAAACTTTCATCGGCAGAGCTCGGGAGTCATCAATCTTTCATTACTGTCTGCTCGGAGAATCCCCCACGAGCTGTCTGGAGCAAGCTCTTCGTCTTCCTCGGAATGAGACCCACCAAATTACTCCAAGGGATGAATCAATGGCTGGGCGAGACCAGAGGTAACTTTCAGATCCGCTTGAAAACCAAGAGGCTTGCTATTTCGCAGTCTTGTCATCAAACACAGAAATGCCCTTTATCCTTGACAATTTCTACTGATTTAGAAAGGCAGGTTTCTTGGCATGAGTGTGGCTTGTCGCCCACCGTGTGGCAGAGTCAAGCAGAAAGACCAGCCCTGCTCCCTGGTTCAGAAAGGCCTTCCCAAATGCCCTCCACTGCAGACTGCCCCGCACCCCACCCTGTGCAGGTGGCTGTCCCTTCAGCCAATCCTAAGTCCTTCTTAAGGGACAGCCAGAGAGGGGACAGGGAGAACCATTAGGAACCAAATCGCTTATTTGAGTAGAGAGAATTATCACGTAAAGATGTAAAGAATTATAACTAGTGGGCCAGCAGGTGGCAGGTGGTTAAGGCACTGGACTCCCATACGGCCGGCCACAGTTCAGGTCCTGGACCCAACAACTCGAAAATCATGCCAGGCACATGTGCGTGCATGCCCTAAATCCCAAAAAGAGAATGGAGAAGAGCCATCCTCCTTGCGGGTGGTCTCTGACTTTCCCCCTCTTTTCTCACGTTCCCCCTCTCTATCTCTGTCTTTCTCTCCAGCAAGTGCACGCACCCTATGGCAAAACAAACAAACAAACAAACAAACAAACAACTTAGAAAAAATTTAAAAAAGAATTATAGTTAATAACTAAAAAGGGAAAAAGGGGGCATGAAGAAATGACTATTATGGAGACAGCAGTTCCCAGAGGGTGTTATGACCTGCAGGGTTGAGGGAGCCGAGAGGGAAGGCAGAGCTATTTAAACGTAGAAGCTTGGAGAAGCCAGCCCGGGGAGCGGGGCTGAGGAGTAGGAGCTGTCTGGCAGTGTCTCCAGGCTCGAGGAGGAAGCAGACCTCACAGTGCAGGCCAGCCTGCTGTGCTGGTGGCGCTGAAGGCGGGGTGATGCAGCTCCTTCCGCATGTCTGCACGTGCTGCAAAGCTGCAGATGGAGCCGGATGGGGCACCCAGCTCACACGCAATGCTCTGGGAGCTGGCTCCGTGTGGGCTGGTTCTGGGTTCATGCCTGGAGACTCCCTGAGCATGCTGGGCATGTGTGTGCCCACGAGCTGGAGCTGGCTGAGAAGGGGGGGTTGGGATGTCAAGATCTTGTTGGGGTGTTTCTTTTGCCCAAGGAAGGAAGACATCTAAAAAATTAATAAATCAAACTATTCAGAGTGACGTGACCAGAACAAGAAGCCCTTAGAAAATGATGCTGGTGGGACCAGCAGTTAGCGTAACGGCTATGTTGCTGGACTCCCATGTAGTCAACCGCGGTTTGAGTCCCGGACCCGGTGGCTTAAACTCACGCCAGGCGCGTGTGTGTGCATGCCCAAGATCCTGAGAGGAGAATGGAGGAGAAGGGATTGCGGTGTGGCCATCCCCCCTGGGGGTGAGTTTCTGCTTTCTGTCTCTCTGTCTCTCTCTGTCTGTCTGGTGAGTGCACGCGCCCTTTAGCAAAAACCTCTCCCCAAAAAAAGAAAAAGAAAAAAAAAAAAAGAAAATGATGCTGGTAGGAGCAGACAGCACAGGAGGAGCCAGCACTGTCTCCCCTCCACCTTGGAGGCTCCCTCCAGGCCGCCCGGCTGTCAGTCTAACTCAGCGAACCAGACACAGACTCGAGCCCTCCAGTCAGCCCCAGGGTCACCAAGCGGAGCAGGGAAGGGTGGGTTTGGAGCAGAGGAAACGGCATGGTGGGCAGTAAGTAGGTCACAGGGTGGAGGAGCTTGAGGTGACCGGTTTCCAGACGGCATCAGAAGGCTGTCCTTTCCCCTCTTCTTTTCTGATACTAGTTTTAACTCCGCAATTGTCTCCCCAGTGACAAACGCCATTTCCCAGCATGCTTTGCACCTGGGTGTGGCCAATGGGGCGTGAACAGAAGAGAAGTGAGGGATGCAAGTTCCAGGTCATCTTCAACTTGGAGACAAGTCACTCGGCCCGATTAGATGAGAACGACACGTTTTTGGAGAGGTTAAAAAAATAAATAAAAGAAAAAAAGAAAAAAGAAAAAGAGAATGACACTTAAGTGTCTTTCTTTAGATAACCGTGCATGAGGTTTGTTCCAGATAAAACAATAGAGTCTAAGATAACCTAATTTGTAAAGTTATGAATCGTTATTAGATTTTATTCAAACTGTTCATCAAAATCAGAAAAGAGAGGTACAAAACACCTTCTAGAAACAGAAGTTTTTTTTTTTTGTTTTTTTTTTGGAGAGGTTTTTTTGCTATGGGGCGCGTGCGCTCACCAGACAGAGAGAGACAGAGAGACAGAAAGTGAGAAATCACCCCCCAGGGGGGATGGTCACGCCACAATCCCTTCTCCTCCATTCTCCTCCCGGAATCCTGGGCAGGCACGCACACGCGCCTGGCATGAGTTTAAGCCACTGGGTCCGGGACGCGAACCGTGGTCGACTACGTGGGAGTCCAGTGACATAGCCATTACGCTAACTGCTGGTTCCCTAGAAAGAGAAGTTTTGATATGCAAATAGCACAGGGTGGGGCCAGCCCATGACGTGGGGGGGGCGGGGTTAAGGTACCAGATTCTACATGGTTGGCTAAGCAGTTGGAGTCTCGGACCCAGTGATTAAAAAACATGCTGGGCGCAGTGCAAGCATGCCCAAAATCCTAAGAAGAGAAACAGAGAAGGGATTACAGCATGAACATCTCCCATGAGGGATGCTTTCTCACTTTCCTTCTGTCTCTGTATCTCTCTGACAAGTGCATACTAAACATTCAATCTGTACTTTCTTTCTTTTTTTTTTTTTTTTAAAGAGAGATGTTTCCCTGTAGAGTGCATGAGTTTGCCATGGAGACAGAGAGACAGAAAGCGAGAAATCACCCACCAGAGGGAATGGTCACGCCACAATCCCTTCTCCATTTTCCTCTCAGGATTTTGGGGACACGTGCACATGCACCTAATGTGTTTTAAGCCACTGTGTCCAGGACTCGAACTGTGGTCGACTATGTGGGAATCCAGTGACATAGCCATTGTGGTATCCGCTGGTCCTTCAATTTGCATTTTTTAAAAAGCGCTTGAGTACAATGGCTACTGAAGGAATTTTGTCTTCATTAGAGCAAGCCCAGTGGAGTTTCCATTTATAATAGTTATCTAGTAAACATAATTCAAATTTCACTTATAAACAGAAACAGCAATTTAGTGTCGCCACTAACTTTTATAGTATAGTTTTTTTTTTTTTTTAATTCTTCTTTTAGAGAGGTTTTTGCTATAGGGTGCGTGTGCTCGCCAGAAAGACAGAGAGAGACAGAGACACAGAAAGAGAGAAATCATCCCCCAGGAGGGATGGCCACGCTGTAGTCCCTTCTCCGTTCTCCTCTTGAGATTTTGGGCACAAATGCACACATACGCTGCGTGAGTTTAAGCCACTGGGTCTGGGACTTGAACCACAGTCTGCTATGTGAGAGTCCAGTGACATAACCAATTTGCCATCTGCTGGTCCCTATATTAAGGATTTTTAAAAAGTTATTTTATATATTTCTTCCACAAGTGAGAGAGACAGAGACAGAATGAGAAAGAGATAGAATGAGGGAAAAAGAGAGAGAGACCCAGACAGTACCAGAGGGGCCTCCAGACACGAACCCAGAACCTGTGTATTCTGTCATCTTCACAGAGCGTGGGGTTTACTGATGTACCACGGTCTCCCCCCCGCTACCCAGAGCAGCATGTCCCAGTGTCTTCCACGAGTCTGGACTTCATCAAGAAAGAGGTTCCAGCTGTGTCTGGAAAATGCTTTCTGGGAGTGTCCCAGGGCACATGGCACAGGAATGCCTCTGAGAGGGACAACCGGAGTACAGGGGCCTTCACACTTTCTTAGCCCAGTTTCTCAAGGGACATCAAAACCACGTTCTTTTTTTCCAAGAAGATCTATGAACACCTTGCCTGCTAAATGGTTCATGGCTCACAGATACAAGTCACTTGGGAACATCCCATTCACGGGTCTTGAACCCTCTGGCCATACTGTCTATCTGGTTCCCTCTCGTGGGAAGTGGATGGGATTGGCAGACTGCTGCTGGTTGGCTCATAGGCACGTGGATTCGTGTGCCCCTTCCTGGAAGGTGGACCCACGTCGGCCACAAAGGAAGAGGAGGGCCCTCTAAAAGGCCCTGTGTTCAGAAGTTACGTCGTTTGCCTTAGATCCTTCCAGAAGGTACAGGGAAGAAGCTGCTCCCCAGGGTCGGAATGAGTCAGACCACTGAGGCTGGAAGTCAGCAGGGCCCCCGAAACAGGCAGGTGTCCCCCGTATCCTTTGGGAGGGTGGCTTGGCAGAACACACAGATGACAGAGAGCAAGATGCCACCAACGGCCAGACCCATGGGCACCTTAAGGATGCCTTCCTTCACCCAGACGGTGAGAGCAGATGGGGTCAATCCAGAGCTCCTCGGCGCTGCAGCGAATGGGAGATTCGGGGCTTCTGAAATCCCTCTGCCCAGCCTCCCTCTCTGAGAGCCTGACATTCACTCCGCGTGATGAGGACCCACCAAGTCCACTGCAGCCCGAGTGGGGAGGCCGCCCCACTTTGCCAGGCGATAACGCAAATGAGCTCCGAGAAACGTCTTCATGAAGACAGGCACGACGCTCAAGAGACCCAATGGTCAGCCCAGTCCTGCGACAACCGGAACTCTGGTGTGACTGCACTTCCTTGAGAGGATGTTTGCAGTGAAAGGTGGCTCCAGCTCAGTGGGGGCTCAGCAGGGGGGTCACTTACCCCATAAGGAATGTCTTTTTTTTTTTTGGAGAGGTTTTTGCTATAGGGCGCATGCACTTGCCAGAAAGACAGAGAGAGACAGAGAGACAGAAAGCGAGAAATCACCTCCCAGGTGGGATGGCCACGCTGCAATCCCTTCTCCTCCATTCTCCTCTCTGGGATCTTGGGCATGCACGCACACGTGCCCGGCGTGAGTTTAAGCCACCGGGTCCAGGACTCAAACCACAGTCGACTACATGGGAGTCCAGCGACATAGTTGTTACGCTAACTGCTGGTCCCATAAGGAATGTCTTACAGCCAGTCACAATTAGGTGAGCGCATTAATAAAGTACCAAATCCCAATTACTTTCCTACATTCTGAAATGACATGGCTCGTGCGAAGCGTTCTAGATTTTAAGGAAGATTTTGTGCCCTTCCAGTCTGGCATACATACTTTCCCGATTCATTTTAACCACATCAAGAAATCCCCGAAGTGATTCCATTTTCTCAGCAAGGAAACGTACAAAAGAGAATGCGAAATGGACTCATTTTCACAAGTAAAATGAAACACTTTTATGTTTTATTCATGCAAAGTGGAAACCCTTTTCCTTTGCAGCATTACAAATTGAATTTGCTCTTGTAAATTGCTGTTAAAAAAAAAAAAAGAATCAAAAGCAAAGGAGAGTTAAAAAAGCAGGAATACAAAGACCTCTTCTAGAGAATAAAAACAGGCACCCCACTGGGGAGTGATAAACCTTTCAGTGGCAAACAGCCTTTCTTATTTACTGCTTCCCCAAGCCACTCAACTCAGGGGGCCCCATATCTTGCTGAAGTCTTGAAAACCTATGTGGAACCCCGAGTGTATTTCTAAATCGTACTTGTCTGTTAATAGCGAGTCAGTTTAACAAGGGACTTAATGGCGAGCCAGTGGCGTGATGGTTGAGGTGGCTGGCTCCCTCATGGCTAACTCTGCAGCTAGAAAAAAATTCAGGTATGCACCTGTGCTAGAAAAAAGTTCAGGCATGCACCTGTGCTTTTTTCTATTTTTCCAAAGTCCTTTTCAGAGGGCCTGGGGGAGTCTGGTTCTAGATACTGACTGACCATTCTGGCCCATTAGTAGCAGGATTCTTCTGACATCCTGCCCTTGACATAGTATAGGATTATCTTTGTGATGTATATTAAGTCTCCTTATTGCTGTTAAAGTACATTCATTAAAAAAGAAATTAAAAAAAATTTTTTTTGGAGAGGTTTTTGCTATAGGGAGTCTGCCCTCGACAGAAAGACAGAGAGACAGAGAGATAGAAAGCGAGAAATCACCCCCCAGGGGGGATGGTCACGCCGCAATCTCTTCTCCTCCATTCTCCTCTCAGGATCTTGGACACGCATACACATGTGCCGAGCATGAGTTTAAGCCACCGGGTCTGGGACTCGAACCGCGGTCGACTACGTGGGAGTCCAGCGACGTAGTCATTAGGCCATCTGCTGGTCCCCATTCCTTTCTGATCTCAGCAACCTTCCTTTTCCAATCACCACCCTAAAAGTTGTAAAACCGACCTATAACCTACAAGCCTCCCTCTCCCACATGTCGCGCTTGGGATCGACCAATGGAAAAACTTTACACTGAATTCCAAATTTTGTCTCTCACTCTCAAAAACAAATAAAAGGAATTCCTGTACCTGATCACCATGAGAAAAAGGCATGGTTTGCCTCCTCTCCGGACCGAGGTCACTCATACTCTGCTTGGAAATAAACCTCATTAATTATTAATTTTTTAGAGTTGTTTTTTTCCGTCGACATACACATGTGTATGTGTGTGCGTGCACGCCTAAAATGCTGAGAAGATACCGGAGAATGGACTGTGGCATGGACATCATGGGTGGGGGGCACTTTCTTACCCCCCCCCACAAGCTACTCTCCCCCAGTGCATGCACCCTATACCAAAATTTATTTTATTTTATTTTATTTTATTTTTTTTTGGAGAGGTTTTTCGCTATAGGGCGCGTGCGCTCGCCAGACAGACAGAGAGAGAGACATAGAGACAGAAAGCGAGAAATCACCCCCCGGGGGGATGGTCACGCCGCAATCCCTTCTCCTCCATTCTCCTCTCGGGATCTTGGGCACGCACGCACACGCGCCCGGCGTGAGTTGTAAGCCACCGGGTCCGAGACGCGAACCGCGGTCAACTACGTGGGAGTTCAGCGACATAGCCATTACGCTAACTGCTGGTTCCCCCAAAATTTATTTTTAAAAAAGGGGGAGGATTTAAAAACATGAGTAATTGAGCCACATTTCAAAAACCACCAAGGCAAGGTATCCTAATTGACACTCACATCTTTGGGGGGGTGGGAGTCTTCCTGCTTTGTAGGGTGAATGAATTCATTGTAAGGAATAGGCCAACCACACGAGAAAATCAAAATGTAAAGCCTTTATCAGGGATGCTCCAGGGCCGAGCAAGTTTTGTTGGTCCGATGGGTACGGGGGGGTGGGGAGAGCAGTTGTGTCCTAGGGAGGGGTTTAGTGATTTTTAAAAGGGTATAGGGAGGGAGAGTGTGTTAGAGGTAGAAACAGTCCATGTATGGTAATAGTTTAGGGAGAGTGCAGACTACTGTGCCACGTAGGGTCTGGTGCCATGTGCAGAGCAGAGCCCCGTGTGCAGAGCAGAGCCCCGTGTGCAGAGCAGAGCCCCGTGTGCAGAGCAGAGCCCCGTGTGCAGAGCAGAGCCCCGTGTGCAGAGTAGAGCCCCGTGTGCAGAGCAGAGCCCCGTGTGCAGTGCAGAGCCCCGTGTGCAGAGCAGAGCCCCGTGTGCAGAGTAGAGCCCCGTGTGCAGAGCAGAGCCCCGTGTGCAGTGCAGAGCCCCGTGTGCAGAGCAGAGCCCCGTGTGCAGAGTAGAGCCCCGTGTGCAGAGCAGAGCCCCGTGTGCAGAGCAGAGCCCCGTGTGCAGAGCAGAGCCCCGTGTGCAGAGCAGAGCCCCGTGTGCAGAGTAGAGCCCCGTGTGCAGAGTAGAGTCCCGTGTGCAGAGTAGAGCCCTGTGTGCAGAGCAGAGCGCCGTGTGCTACATCCGGGTCAGATCCAAGCACAGCACAGTTCTGATGACAGACTAGATCCGGGTTGCATCAGCCGACTGTGGCGTGGCGTCCAACCCCTACGTCCACGCTGCCCAGGCCTCTGGCCTAACACTCATTAGTGTCCACACAGCCTCTGGTCCCTCTATATCACATGATAAATTGTCCTGGAGGCCTCCCTGAGGTCTGCCTCCTCTCTGCCCCCACTGTCCTCGAAGAAGCCACAGTGAGCTCCATCTGCTAGCTTCAGTGCTTCAAACAGGCAGGCATTTCACTATGCAAGTCACCATGATGATTATTACACACGGGCATATTTACACGTGTGTTAAGGTTCTTGCTATGTTCTCCACGTCACAGATAGGAGAAACTGAGGCTCAGAACGCTTGAATAACTTTGTCAGTGGAAGAGTGAATCATTCCCTCCTCCCCTCTGCGGAGAGGTAGCATTTGGCTTCTTTTAAGAGTTGGGGTGGGCTGAACACCTTATCCACGAAATGCATGGATGGCCTGACTCTAAGAAAACAACCTCCTCCAGCTATACAGTGGTCAATGATCGCCGCCTTGGCTTCTGCCTTAGAAACACACTTGGAGGGCAGGAATCTGAGGAGGACCGAGCATTTTACATCAAGGGCCTTCCAGCAAGGCTCCACGTGTATGTGACGGCCAGACGGCATCAGCCCAGCACTTTGCAGGATGCCAGCCCCAGCGCTACAGCTCTGCCGAGCAAGGCACCAGGTTTGTGCACGTCCTCTGTCGGCTCGCTCCCCATGCCACCCGGCTTAGCCGTCACTGCTCACCACTCTGAGACAGAAGGCCAAAGATACACCTGCTCCAAGAAGGCATCTCCTCCCCAGCTCTCTAGATTGGAGACTGTTTCTCATGCCTGGCCCCAGTGCAAATGCCTGTTTTCTGAGGGATGAACACTTACCATAATCCTTCTTTCCTGCTTCAGGACTTGACAATGGATCAAGACAATCAAATGTCCTAATATCTGGCCTTGGTAGACAAAAGGCTCTAAGATAGCCCAACTTCCCACCTCGAAACGCTATAAAAAACCAGAATGGGGACCAGCAGATGGCGTAGTGATTATGTTGCTGGACTCCCATGTAGTCCACAGTGGTTCAAGTCCTGGACTTGGTAGCTCACCCAGGCACATGTGCGTGGGTTCCCAAAATCCCAAGAGAGACTGGAGGAGAAGGGATTGCGGCGTGGCCATCCCCTCTGGGAGAAGATTTCTCACTTTCTGTCTCACTGTCTCTCTTTGTCTCTCTGGTGAGCGCACATGCCCTATAACAAAAATCTCTCTATAAAAACCCAGAATGTCCAGGAATCGAACCACAAACCCAAGAGAGCCATCTTTCTGCCAGCTGGGATGTTCATCCACTCTGCAATGTTCTTGCCCATTTTCAGTAATTAATAACTAGTCATCCGTGAGTTGATCCCGACATGCTGGGAGCCCCTCCAATACCTTAGACACCACCAAAGATTGACTGCAGCTCAGCATCAAACCACAGTGAACGCACCCCAGTGACCTCGCCCCGATCCCCATGTCCGAGGGCTACAATTGCCATTTTATTAGCGAGAACATGTGCTGAAAACCAGAACTTCCTTCTTGCCAATCATCCTGGATCACGGAAAAATCACAACACCCCTAAGGAAGACGCGTTTCTTGTAAATAACAAAGGCGCAGCAGGATTTCAGAAACACACACACTGAAGAGAATACTGATACGATTTTTCAAGCATTAAAAAAGCCTCGCCTATTCCAAACCCCTGAAATTCCTGCTCATCATGGCTGAATGGCTTTGACTAAAGGCTGGATCGCCCCTCTCTTCCAGCAAGCGCTCTCTGAGAGAGATACGAGAGAACATTGCCCAACAGCTGGGACTGCACAGAATGAAAGGGAGTTGGTCACAAAAAGCCTGAGGAGGAAGGATTGCAGGGTTTGGGGTGCAGGATCTGGGAAGGGAAGTAGCTGGGAGGCCAGGGAGGAGAGAGGGGCTTCGGTCTTTGACTAAGTGCCTAGCAGAGTCCCCTGCCCAGTTTGGCAGGTGGGGAAGTGCCGTGAGAACAGTGTGGCCTTAGGCGGCCCGGCGACTCACCTGCCGTTGTCGCGGCCCACGCCCCACACGCGGATGCTCACGATGGGCTGCGAGTGCAGCACGCTGTGGTCCATGGGGTCCACCAGGCTGAGTGTGTCGTTCTCCAGGATCAGGTACATGTCCTTGCCCTGAGTCAACGAGAAAACACGCCGTCTTCCTCGTGCGGGCTCTGCACCTGACCGCGGGCGTGGCGACCTGGCGGTGCCGTCGCAAGGACCGAAGGAAGCCACCCTGGGTCTGTCGTGTTTCCTAAGAGAGGAGCACCCTCTCCAGCCTGACGTGGTCACCCGTCCTTCACCTTCGCCCACACCCAATCTCTTCCTCCTGCTCTGGGTCCTCTGAAGCGTGTCCCACACCTGGTTTCTGATTGGCTCTTATTTTTAATGATTGGCACTTTCAAATCTTTACCAAAAAAGGCTAATGGTGCTTCCGTGGAGAATCTGGTCTTTTACAAACTCCAGGCCCAACACAGTCCATAATCCATCTCTCCCTATTCCTCTGGTCAGGCCCTAGCAAGCCTCCCACGAGGGCCTCCCAGGCTCAAAGCAGAGTCTGCCTGTTCGTGACTTTCTCACCACGGCCTCACCGTGCCACCTGGCTGGGACACGCACGCACGCGCCGTGACACTTCCTAGCCACCACTGCTCGCATTTCCACGACTGTTTACTACACCCAAGATACCGTATCATGCTGTGTGCTTCAGGTGCACTGGCCCAGGGTCCCTCCACTGTCCTGGGAGGATGTGGGTTAATGCTAATTATCGCCAATTAGCATTTGGGGAAACTGAGGCTTAGAGATCAGGCCACTTCCTCCAGGGCCGACCCAGACCTGCGATGGGCACTGTTACCATATCGACAGCGGGGAGCACTGTCCAGGGTGTTTCTCACCCCACTGCTGTGCAGGTCTGGGGCCCCCCACATACGGCTCGTGGAGGACAGGGCTCTTGAACTCTAACCCTTTGCAATCCCTCAGGCATAGTTTTTGGCAATCATTAGACGTTTGTTGTACAGTGGAAAGGCTGCCTCTCCTGAGGGTCGACCAGATGGCCGTGGCTCCGGAGCTAGGGAGAGCTAGCAGGGCAGGGTAGTGAGGCTGCTTGGGAGGTCTTCAACTCCCACACGGGGACAGGTAAACTGCTCCTCGGGATGTCTCTGTCTTGTTTTATTATGTCTTTTAGGCTTTGCCATAGGGTGCGTGCATTTGACAGAGAGAGAGGGTGAGAGGCAAAGTGAGAAATCATGCCCCCGGGGGATGGTCATGCCACAATCCCTTCTCTTCCTTTCTCCTCCTGGGATCTTGGGCACGCATGCACACACGCCCAGCATGATTTTCAAGTTGCTGGGTCCAAGCCCCGAACCATGGTTGGCCACGTCGAGTCCAGCACCTTAACTACTATGCCACCTGCTGGCCCCCAGGATAGTTTTTGGAGAGGTTTTTTTTTTTTCGCTATAGGGTGCATGCGCTCGCCAGCCAGACAGAGAGAGACATAGAGACAGAAAGCGAGAAATCACCCCCCAGGGGGGATGGTCACGTCACAATCCCCTCTCCTCCATTCTCCCCTCGGGATCTTGGGCATTCATGCACACGTGCCCGGCGTGAGTTTTAAGCCACCGGGTCCGGGACGTGAACCGCGGTCGACCACGTGGGAGTCCAGCGACATAGCCATTACGCTAACTGCTGGTTCCCCAGGATAGTTTTTTAAGAAGGAGATTTTAGGTCACCATCAGATTCTCAGGGTGAATGCAGCTCCAGTGGTCAGGGTGGCAGAAAGGGGGACATGGCTGCTTCTGTCGGCCAGGGGTTAAGCGTGGCCAGTGCGTGCAGCTGAGAGCCAGGATGACCTAACTTCCAACGTGACTGACAGGTGAAAGCTGTGGCACAAACAACCAGTGAGGCTGGACCGACTCCTCAGAACCGGCACCCATAGGACACACGGTGCCTCAGGTCCCCGGTACCCCCAGACACAAGCCAGCCACAGCCTCTTGTACATCACACCAGCACTCCTTCTCAAACCCAGCCGAGAATCGCTGTTTCAGAGGAAGAGCATTTTGGGTGAAGGAGAGAGGAGAGGTGGATGATCTGGTGGGAAAGCTGGGCCGGGGTATTTGGGTGGACGGCAGCGCAGGGGGAGGACGGTAAAGCCCAAGGATTTTGCTACAGGGCGCGTGTGCTCACCAGAGAGACAGAAAGTGAGAAATCACCCCCCAGAGGGGATGGTCACGCTACAATCCCTTCTCCTCCATTCTCCTCTTGGGATCTTGGGCACGCACGCACACGCGTGCCTAGTGTGAATTTAAGCAACCGAGTCCGGGACTCGAACTGTGGTCGACTACATGGGAGTCCCGTGACATAGCCACTACGCTAACTGCTGGTCCCGGGCAGAGGGAGATTCTTGTAACTCTCCCCACATCTGGGCCCTAACAGGCTGCCTGGTAATGCAGTTCAGTCCTATTTGAAGGTAGGCAGACTTCACCACGGCGAGGCTTGGGAACCTATCTATATGCTGCTGGGAAAAATGTGGGCGGAGCTCCAAACAGCCCAATCAAAGAGCAGTCTTTTTTTTTTTTCTTAGAGAAAGATTTTTGCTATAGGGCACATGCATTCACCCAGAAAGACAGAGAGACAGAAAGCGAGACATCATTCCCCTGGGGGGGATGGCCACACCGTAATCCCTTCTCCTCTATTCTCTCAGGATTTTGGGCATACACACATGCACACACATGCACCTGGCATGAGTTTTAAGCCACTAGGTCTGGGACTTGAACATGGGAATCCAGCGACATAACCATTACACGATCTGCTGGTCCCCCCCGCCCCCAAAGCAGTCTTTCTCAGAGTGCTCTGTTAACTGGGCATAGAGTGTGGCTGATCCCAGCAGCAAGCACTGTCCCAGGGTGCTCCCAGCATGCCTGTCCTACTCATCTCAGTGCAGGGTGGGACACAGGAATATGGCCTTTCCTGTCTGATGTGAGTTTTATACAACTTTGGTCACTTTGGTCATTTATTTGTTACTTCTTTTCTGAAATCATCTCAGCTAGCCTTTCGAAATGAAACTACTTTGTTGAACGTGAGAAATCATCTATGGGTACCAATTCCGTAATTTATGAATTATGGAGGGAAAATGAAGACGTGTGTGCTATAAGACGATTATTTATATTCTCCACGCCCGAGCAGGGGCATCGCCTTTCTGCGTGTCTGTGGGGAGAACCGTGCCTCCGAGAATCTGGCCTTCTCCCTGAAAACTGCCCTTACGGGCTGGCACACCCAATCCTGCATGCAAGTGTCGAGAGGTTCTGGGCCCCTGAAGGTTACCCGTGAATCCGTGGACTCGGTGAAACCAGGTCAGAGCCTGACACTTAGCTCCCGAGAAGTGCGTTCTCCAGGGCCCCAGTCCTCCTGGGATCTGGGATTGCTGAGTAAATGGCCAAGGTGTGCTACGTCTACACCACCTGTCCTTGTGGGAAAATGCACCTGGACAATGCCTTGGAGCCCCCGGGGTCCCCGCCTCATTGCGCTCTGGGGGAATTGGGATGTGAAGATGTCTTCCCGCCGCGACCTCCGATACTCACCTCGCCCCAAATGCCCACGGTGTCGCGGATGTCGTTTTTGCAGTAGGAGAGCTGCCTGATGCAGTTGTTGACGGCGACACTGCTCTTCCCGGGGGCGAGGTCCTCCTCCGCCATCTCCACCCAGCCCAGGGAGCGCACCGCGAAGCACTGCAAGGCAAGCCAGGGACACGGAGTTACTCGCCGGTCGGGGTCCGTCTACACCAAGGCTACGATCCTCAGGCCAGACCCAAGGTACTGCATTTACTGTGTGCACAATTGCCTCACTGGGTCCAATCACGAATTGTTGCATCATCTAGCTAACCAATCCTGTTTTGTTGGAAAATTCAATTGGGACCGTTTCTTGTTATTAAAAAATGTAGTGATAGCTATCCTCTTGTCCGACCTGCATGTGTGTGCAGATGTAGTCCTTAAAATAGAGTATCAAAAGTATAATTAGGTAAAATATGTGCTAGCTGTTATCTAGAATAATGCAGCTGTTTTTTTAAATAGTAAGAAATACAACCCCATGAGATCTGTTACTTGTTCATAAGCACCTAGAAAAAGAAAACAGGAGAGAGAATAAATTAAATACATGTTCGGCACACAGTTTTTTTTTTGTTTGTTTGTTTTTTTTTGCCATAGGGCGCGTGTGCTCGCCAGACAGACAGAGAGACAGAGAGACAGAAAGTGAGAAATCATCCCCTAGGGGGGATGGCCACGCCGCAATCCCTTCTCCTCTATTCTCCTCTCGGGATCTTGGGCACACACGTACACCTGCCCGGCGTGAGTTTTAAGCCACTGGGTCTGGGACTTAAACCACGGTCGACCACATGGGAGTCCAGCTACATAGCTATTACGCCAACTGCCAGTACCAGCACACAGTTTTTTTTTTTTTTTTTTTTTTAGGTTTTTGTCATAGGGTGTGTGCGCTTGCTAGAAAGAGATGAAGAGAGAGAAAGTGCGAAATCAGCCCCTGGGGAGATGGCTATGCTGCAATCCCTTCTCCTCCATTCTCCTCTTGGGATTTTGGGCACACATACACACACGCCTGGTGGGTTTTTAAAGCTGCCAGGTCCAGGACTCGAACCACATGCCTGGCTTCATGGTTTGAGTAGATGTAAGTCACAAACAAAAGATTTCGGCAGGCAGACGACTGTTAAATATAATGTCAGCAGGTACACTGAGCAATACATTGAAACTTTTTATTTAACTCACATCTGCTTAGTTTTTTACATCACTGGACTTAAATTTGATCAGAGAGAGAGACACACACACTTACACACACAGAGAGAGAGGGCAAGTGAGAAAGCAAGCCATCAGGCCCAGGACTTGAACCATGGCTGGCCATGTGGGAGCATCCAGTGACTTAACCACCACGCCACCTGCTAGCCCCGACATTTTACTGCGAAGCACTGCAAGGCAAGCATTTTATTGCTTAGTTTTTTTTTTTATGTCACTGGACTCCCACGAAGCCGACTGTGGTTCGAGTCCTGGACCCGGTGGCTTAAACTCAGGCCGGGTGCGTGTGCGTGCGTGTCCAAGATCCCGAGAGGAGAATGGAGGAGAAGGGATTGCGGCGTGGCCATCCCCCCGGGGGGTGATTTCTTGCTTTCTGTTTCTCTGGTGAGTGCACATACCATATAACAAAATATCTCTCTAAAAAAAAAAAAAAAAGAAAAAGCAGAAGAACTAGAAGCCTCTGGCCAAAAAAAAAAAAAATTATAAAATTAAAAACTAAAAAACTAGAAGCCGGGGATACATTTTCCCACTGTCCTTAGCTGCCTTCCACAAACCTACACCCTAGGAATACACAGAAGAACTAATTAGCAATAAGGAAGCAAAAAAGAACCCTGGCTACTTTTTGCGTCTTGAGCTCAAGCACCTGTGGCCTATGGTCAGGGCATGCTCACCACAACCACGCCTACTGATCCTGGCTGGAAATGCACAGGTTCAAGCCCCCCACCGCACCTAACCTGGAACCTGGATGCTTTGCCTGATGATCGAAGGGGAACCAGAGCCCGAACTATGTGATAAATGGATTTCTAAAAAACCATTTTCTTGTGCAGTGCTGCCTCTGTCCTAAGTCAGGTCCTGATCAGAAGAGAGCCACCACCACTCCACGTGGCAAAAGCAAAAGGAAAACAGCGTGGGGTACAGGGACTCGGGCTGCACCAAGCCAGCTCCCATCCTGAAGACAGAGCGGCAAAGGGCCCCCTGCACTGCTCAGTGCTGCCCCCACGTGGCCAGAAGGTTTATGACCACCACCCCTTTCCCTCAAACTCGGGAAACGTGTAATGAACACTCCTTTCAGAGTATGGGAAGAGACTAAAATACTTAATCAACTCACTTCCCTTGTAAAATCCTTTCTAAAAAAAAAAAATTGAAAGCAAACAAAACTCAACAATTGCACTTCAATTGATCAACAGCTCATTCGTCCACAGTTCTTGACCAAGGGGCAGAGAGAAATCGCTCAGGGGGTGACAGGCTGGATATGGATCTGGATTCAAGGCACGACTTTGCTCTTTCCTGGTGACTCTGGGTGTCACCCAGGCCTCCAAGTCTGGGTTTCTTTATCTGCAGTTGGAAACGATCGTAGTGCCTGGAGTACGAGCATGTGGGAGGATAAATGAGATCCTGCAGGTCGAGTGGTTAGTACAGTGGCTGGCGCAAAGTAAAGGACTGAATCAATGTCTATTTATTGGAAAATGTCGGGGCTAGCAGGTGGCGTGGTGGTTAAGTCACTGGACGCTCCCACATGGCCAGCCATGGTTCAAATCCTGGGCCTGATGGCTTGCTTTCTCACTTTCCCTCTCTGTGTGTGTGTATTTGTGTGTGTGTCTCTCTCTCTCTGATCAAATTTAAATAAATGAATAAATAAATTAAATAAATAATTCTTAAAAAAATATTGGAAAGGGGGGACCAGCAGATGGCATAATGGCTACATCACTGGACTCCCATATAGTCGACCGCAGTTCGAGTCCTGGACCCGGTGGCTTAAACTCATGCCATGCACATGTGTGTGTGTGCCCAAGATCCCGAGAGGAGAATGGAGGAGAAGGGATTGCGGAGTGGCCACCCCCCCTACCCCCCCCGAGGGTGATTTCTCGCTTTCTGTCTCTCTGTCTGTCTGGCAAGCGCATGTGCCCTATAGCAAAATCCTCTCCAAAAAAAAAAAAAAAAATTGCTATTGCGTGCAAGGTCTTATCAGAGAGAGGTGATGAGGTATAGGGAGAGAGGGAGGGAGAAAGCGCCCCCAAGTGGCGTGGTCACATCGCAAACCCTTATCCGCCTTCTCTCCACCCTGCAGGATGTTGAACACACACGCATACACCCCTTGCACATGCTTTCAAGCCACAGGGGCTGGGACCTGAACTACAGTCAGCGCCGTCAGATCCAGTGCCCTGAAGCAGCAGGCCAGAGCAGGCCCGAGAAGCTGCATCTCCAACCGGCTCCTGGATGACCTGAACCTCACCTGAGAGCCTCCACTGCAGAAAGGTGGCCCCTTTCCTTACCCAGAGTTCAGCTGCTCCAAAGCCTGGTCCTTGAGGGAAATCTGGGTTCAAATCCCAGGACTGTCGCTTACGACTTGTGCTTGGGCATGTTCCCCTCTCTGTGCCTCCATGTCCCACCTGCCACCTGGGAATCAAACCCACCTGTCTCACGGTAACCTGTGGAAAGCCGTGAGGACTCACTGGGTGGATCGGAGCTCGCTCGCTGCTGTCCCTGCGTCAGTTACTACGGCACGGAAGGAGACTGGGGTCAAGACGAAGGAGGGGGGTCACAGCTCCTGGCCTGGGCTTTCTGTCCTTTGGCCCTCTCCACCTCTCACTGGAATCATGTCTTTTTTTATTTTTAAGAATTATTTTATTTAACTTTATTTTATGTATTTAATTTACCTCAGAGGAACACAAAGAGAGAGAGACAAAGTGGGAAAGCAGCCTCCAGGTCCAGGACTCGAACCGCAGGCAGCCATGTGGGAGTCTAGCACCCTTAGTCAGCACGCCACCTGCTGGCCCCCATGTCATCCTATCTTAGTGAACACGTCCACCCCTGAGCTACCACGGGTTAAGCAAGAGGGGAACACGCTGGGAGAACGCCAGGGAAGCTCCTTCCTGCACCCCGGAGTGGGGCAGAGTGGGGGACGGCAGGGCCAGAGCGCTGAACTAAGGAAGAGGAGACACAGGCCTTGCCTCTGGCCAGATGAACCAGCCTCGGGGTACAGGACCAAAGATGGCAGCTCAGCATGACATTCAGAGTGCGGCCACTGCCCTCGAACTGCCGAGGGTTCGTGACAAAGCGTTGACAGTCACCAAATCTGACAGCAACGCTAACTTGTACACATTGTCAAACGGAAGAAAGTCACACCAGAAAGCTGCAGTTTGGCCTACCGTGACAAACGGAATCCTGATTAACACTCATCTACGGGGCTCGCCATTTAAGCCTGATTACCCTGTCACACGACAACTGTGTATTCGAGTCCCTAGACACTTAGCGAGTGCCAGTCAGTCCCCGGAGACACACAGAAGCCAGGCCGATGCTCTTCCCCACGCCCGAGGAGCTTGTGACAGAGCAGACCCAGCGGGGAGCTGCAGTGGGACACTGCCACGAGGGACACGGAGGGATGTGTGAGGGTTCGAGTCCAGAGAAAGGGTGTCAAACTCCACGAGGGAGTTACAGACAGCTTCCTGAGGACGGGGCCTTGAGCTGAGCCTGGTAGGATGGATTTGCTCATTCATCCACCCACAAACGATATCCATTACACCGAGCGCGAGACTCGTCCCCAAACTGACAGGTCCAGCCCGCTCCGAGAAGCATTTCCTAGGGTTAGGGCACTCTGGTCTGGCTGCCACACGGCTCACAGGAGCCCAGTGTCGCTGTGCGGGAGCGGGGACAGTGAGCCATGGGGTACGGCCCAGACTTCCCTCCAGCACGGACCTGCAGTCAAACCCAGGTGGGCTGCTCGTTAGAGGAGCCATCGAGACAAGCTGCTTAGTCTTGGGGAGCCTCGTTCTCTGGGTGCGGTGAGGCCAACGGTAAAGACGCCAGGGGGCACTGGCATGATTCTCGGGGCTGGCTTATGGCAAGGAGCTGGCCCAGGGCTTGGCCCAGAGAAAGGTCACGAAAAGACAACCTCTCCAAAAAAACCCAAAACAAACAAACAAAAAGAAAAGACAGCCTGTCCTGTCTCACGGGATCCCAATCCCTGTAGATGTCGCCAAGAGCCTGCTGACAGTCCTGCTTTGTTTTTGCAAGTAAGGATGGAGCTGCCCTCAGGGTGTGGTGGGAGAGGGGACTCAGGGCCTGGGGAGGGGTGGGAGGCTTGGTCCTCTCAGAAGGGCAGGCTCCATCTTGTCCACTGACTGCAGGGTTTTTACTGTTGTTATTAAGAATTATTTTATTTATTATTATTGTTATTATTTAACTTGACCAGAGAAAGACAGAGCAAGAGAGAGGAAGGGTCTGGGACTCGAACCGTGGTCAGATACATGGGAGTCCAGCGACATAACCATTACGTTAATTGCTGGTCCCATAACTGCATCTCTTAATGGCATCCTTGTCACTTGAGCTTGCTTTAATCCTGCGTTGTGTTGTCCACCAGACAAAACCCACCATATGTCACACGGGCTCAGGGCTCAGTCCCGAGAAAAGTCGAGGTGTGTAAGGAGGCTGCACACGTAGGTGTGCTAGGGGCACGTACGATGTGTGCACAAGTACGTATCTGTCCAAGGACACACGTGTCAGGACGTATTCCTGTCGTGTAACAGCCCATGACGCGTTCTAGCTATAGGTGACTACAAAGAAGCGCCTCATTACGAATCATGCCGCTCACCTGTGACGTATCTCCTGCTGTTACAGTTGCAATGACACAGCCACGCGAGGAGCAGTCGTCACATTGTATTCTGGGATCTTTCCCTGAGAGTTAAGAGCAGCCTGCGGGCTGGCAGGTGGAGTGGTGGTTAAAGGTAGTGGATCCCATGTGGCCAACTCGACAGTTCGAGTCCCGGACCTGGTGGCTTGCAAACACATCAGGCACGTGTGCATGCATGCCCAAGATCCTGAGAGGAGAGTGGAGGAGAAAGGACTGCGGTGTGGCCATCCCCCCTGGCCCGGGGGCGGGGGGTGACTCCTCGCTTTCCCCTCTCTCTATCTCTATCTAGTGAGTGCTCATGCCCTCTGGCAAAAATATTTTTAAAAAAGCAGCCCTCTGTCCTTTCCCCAGAGTTACCGCAAACAGCAGAGACAGCCATGGATCTGAGCCCTGCCCGGAGGCCAGGGCCTTTTTACTATCTAGGTTTGGCTGAGAAATAAAATAGCCAGTGAGGAAAAGACCATGAGCTAACCTGACTTTCAGAGAGCTCGTTCTAAACATGTACAGGCTTTTCAAGATTTAAAATATCTCCCTAGGACGTGCCTCCCTCACGGGGCAGTCCAGGCCCGTGGTCACTTTGTGGCGGAATGCAGAGCTGTCACTACATACACCGTTTGACATAAAACCAGGCTTTACCTGGAATGACCTTTGTTTGAAATACGAAGTGCTCTGAGGCCTGCGGTGTCAGTGGGTTGTGCCAGGGGTTCCTGGGGAGCCTCTGGAGTGGAGGCTGACCCAGTTCTCAGTTCTCTGCCCGGCTGGAGCCAGGAATCGGCCTGCTGAGTTATTCAGGGCAGTAATGACCTCAGTGGCCAGGGAGGGCGTTTCTCTGTCGGTCCCGATGAGCACGACAGCTGTCCGTGCCGTCTCCCCCGTCAGCAACACACGCGCGTCCAGGCAGAACACAGGCGGCCTGGCCCTGCGGGGACTTGGGACTGCCAGTGCCATTTACGTGACTTCCCTCTTCCTAGTTTTCAGAGCCAGACAGCACGGCTGGAAGGGTTCCTGCTGTGTTGGCACCGACAGCCTCCTACAGAGAGAACAGCCACCGGACAGCTACCAGCCACGGAGCAAGTGCCAGGCTCTGGGGCCTGCGATAGACACACCGTCCGCAGTGCCACCTCCTCCAGCCCCCTGTCCATTGCTGGCTGGGCCATTCATGGAGGGGCTTCCCAGCGGGGTCACCTCTCTCTCCCTACCGGTCTGGGAGCACTAAACACATGCCCTGCATTGGGAAAATGCCTTGAGCCGGAGCAATTACAGAGACGGAAGCGGAGCTACTCCTGGGAAGGAAGGGGAAGGGGCGAGCTTGGCACGACGCAGCTGCCAGGCCTCCCTCACGCGGCACAGAGCTACACACTGCCCAGAGCCCAGGCGTCCTCATTTCAAACCTTCCGTGCAAACCCAAGGCCTCTTTCAAAGCAGATGCATCCCTCTCCCATTCCGTGTGACTCCCAAGTAGCTCCTGCCTGCTGGACTTACTCCTGAGGGCCTCCCTCCGCTACACGGCAGTGCTTGCTCACTCTCCACCGCACGGTCTCATTCCGAGACCCAGGGGAAGTGAGGTTTGAACCTGTGATGTGCCGAAGAGAAGGCACGAGGGCAGTCTCCCTGTGGGGACTGAGACAGAGTGAGCGTCTACAAGAACCAGTAACGGTTACTGGGGAATCTTCCTGCCACTCCTATTGAGGGGAAGAAAGGTCCTCAGCCTTTGTCACTGAGAGGTCTCTCCCAGGAGGGTGGGACGGTCCACCTGGCCACGGCAGCAGCCTGGACTTCCTCGGCCCTCCCTCCCATGTGGCAGAGGCAGGGGGCGTGAGAGTGGTGACGCTCAGTGGTGTGGCCACGGGCTGGGGAGGTGGGCTCGGGTGTGGCTTTGAACTTGAGGTACAAGACGCACAGACATCCATGTCTGAAACATACTTTCTAAGTCCTCAGCTCATCTTAAACCCACTCACACCAGTACTTAGCAGAGTGGACTTCAGAGTCCTAAAGGGGAGGGAGAAAATTTCCATCTACAAAGCTTTGGTGGAACACAGTTCATAGAAATCTAACTAAAAAAATATTTTAATTAGGGACCAGCAGTTAGCGTAATGGCTATGTCGCTGGACTCCCATGTAGCCGACCGCGGTTCGCGTCCCGGACCTGGTGGCTTAAACTCACGCCGGGCATGTGTGCGTGCGTGCCCAAGATCCCGAGAGGAGAATGGAGGAGAAGGGATTGCGGCGTGACCATCCCCCCGGGGGTGATTTCTCGCTTTCTATCTCTCTGTCTCTCTCTGTCTGTCTGGCGAGCGCACACGCCCTATAGCAAAAACCTCTCCAAAAAATTAATTAATTAATTAATTAATTAAAAAGTTTTTTTTAGAATTATTTTAACTATTATTATTATTAATTTTCCCAGAGAAGACAGAGAGAAACAGAGAGACAGAGAGATAGTGAGAAAGCAAGCTTCCAGGTTCAAGACTTGAACCACGGTCAGCCACGTGGGAGTCCAGTGTCTTTAACCACCAGGCTACCTGTCAGCCCCACTAGTAATCTAATTTAGTTTAATTTTTACAGCCATGTGACAGAGCTAACCCAACACCCCCAACTCCATTTTTCAGAAGAGGAAATAGACTCTTTATAAAAATTTGCCATGGGGGTAAATGCATGCGTGCCAGAAAGAAACAAAGAGAGACGCAACCCCTTCTCCAGTTCTCTGCCCGGTCGGGGTTTGGGACACACATGCACAAGTTGCCGGGGCTGGGACCCGAACCGTGGTTGGCCATGTAGGATTCGGCTCCCTTTACCATTAGGCCATGGGGCCGGAAATAGACTCTTCAAAAAGACCAGGCGAGGGTTAAGTTTCCCTACAACACTCCAACATACCTGACTGTGGGGCTCCGTGCCAGTCAGACGCAATCCTAAACTGCGAACGTGGCAAGGCGGCGGGGGCTGGGGCAGGCTGGCTAACACAGAAGACGGAGTACCACCCCGTGCATTTATCAAACGTGCACACGTGTACATGTGTGCATACATGTACAGACACACATGTAGGCACATACATGTTCACACACATACATGCTGCCGTTACAGAATGCTCTGCACTGCGTTGGCCACAAATCGTGGACAAAGCCTGGCCCGCGGCGACTGTGGTGAGCCGCTGGGAGGGAGGGGTCGTCACCAGACCATGAGCAAGTTACACATTTAGAATAAACACGCTGACCTATTAGTCTGCTAAGGGAAATGGCATCCCTGGCCAGATGCCGGGCGTGCGGAAAGCAGGCCACACAGGCCGTGACCCAGGGCACGGGCGGAGGAGCCGGTGGGTCCTTGGGAATTCATCACTGGGCCAGAGACAGGCGTGGGGTTGTGACCGAGCACAGAAGCAGTTAATTGCATTAGTCACTTCCTGCCCAGGAACCCGGCTGGCATTGAGAGGCCTATTTTTATGGAGGGAATATTTAAGCAGAAAGATGGCTTCCACCGAGAGAGGTAGCCCAGGGTATCTTTCTTTTTTTTTTTTTTTTTGGGGGGGGGGACAGGTTTTTGCTATAGGGCTCATGTGCTCGCCAGAAAGACAGAGAGAGACAGAGATAGAAAGCGAGAAATCACCCCCCAGGGGGGATGGCCACGCCGCAATCCCTTCTCCTCCATTCTCTTCTCGGGATCTTGGGCACGCACGCACACGCGCCTGGTGTGTGTTTAAGCCACCGGGTCCGGGACTCAAACCGCAGTTGACTACGTGGGAGTCCAGCGACATAGCCATTACGCTAACTGCTGGTCCTGCCCAGGGTTTCCAGAATGTCATGTAACCAATGATGCGTACATAAATGCATATTTAGCTATAAACGTGCAGGCAGGTCACGCAGACAGGTGGAACCCGGTGATCTCGTGTAACCCGTCACGCTAGCAGTGACATTTATGGCCTCACAACGATCCTACCAAGTGCACGCTATGTTTATTAGAATTTTTAAAAAGTTTATTTATTTCCTCCATGGGTGAAAAAAGGAGAGAGAGAGAACCCTCAATGGAGTCTCTACGCCACGATCCACCCTGAACCTCAGCCGGCCCCGGGTCACGGAGACACATTCGCCCAGCATTCCTGGGGATGTCTCTGGATGAGAACTGGACCCTTCGGGGACCAGCAATTGGCATAATGGCTATATCGCTGGACTCCCATGTAGCCGACCGCGGTTCGAGTCTCGGACCCGGTGGGTTAAACTCACACCGGGCATGTGTGCGTGCGTGCCCAAGATCCCGAGAGGAGAATGGAGGAGAAGAAATGGTGGTGTGGCCATCCCCCCGGGGGGTGATTTCTCACTCTCTGTCTCCATCTTTCTGGTGAGTGCACGTGCCCTATAGCAAAAAAAACTCTCCAAAAAAAAAAAAAAGAACTAAAGAACTGGACCCTTTGTACGGTCACCCTCCCCGTGCTTTACTGCCGTGACACCACTGGCCCTCCAATACTTTCTCAATGAGAAGCTACGGTTCACAGAGCTGTGGTGAATGCCCACGGCCACGCAGTGAACAGGCAGTAGCTAGCACCTGGTCTGCGGTTTCACCTTCAGGGAGGATCGCCATGTGATGTAGAAGAGGACGTGGGTTCCGCCAAGGTCCCTGCTGAGAACCCAAAGGGCCCCAGCTCTCATCTCAATCCCACTGTTCCTGGTTCTAAGGAGTCGTTCCCTAAACAGGAATGCTCAGTGCAGAGGCTTCCGGAGACCCAGCCTGTCCTGTGGGCCCTGTGCACCCAGCACCCAGAGGGCCTGGCACCCCCTCCACGCTCAGTGGATGTCTGACACACGGAGGCACCAAGCTCTAGACAGGACTGTGGCACCAGTGGGCCTGGCGTGGCAGGGAGTTAGACCACGCGCCATAGCTGGGCCCTCGTTACTGTTCTCAGTTTCCTCGTCTGCTCTTGAGGGCTAAGACGAGGGGATGAGGGGGGCTCCACCCTGGCAGAGGCCTGGGCAGCCGTGGGAGTCAGCTGTTCCTACCACAGCACCATGACATGCATTCAGCCTGGACTCTTCAGCAGGAGAACACGGGTTTGAACCCCAGCCCCTCGCTTAGTCCCTAAGGAACGCAGGACAAGTCCCTGCCCTACTCCATGCCTGTGTTTTCTGATCACTGAAATGGGAAAACGGTGATGCCAACGCTATGGGCGACGGCAAAAGTGACAAATGGCGTGGCGCCCAGGACGGAGCGAGAGTGGTGAACGTTCGGGGTGGTGGCTCGTCACCTGAGCAGCTCTAAGTCATCAGCAGGTTCTGACCTAAGTCACCTGAAAATGCCCGCTTGGCCAGGGGTGGGACCCAGGTGGGTATCGTATTCGACTCCCAGTGCTGGCACCGTGCACCAGAGGCCAGCCTGTCCAGGGGTTTATCCTGCCCAGAGCCCATCTGCTCCTCAGCTGGCGTATCAGGGGCTCCCCCAACACCATCCGGTAGGGCCTTGAGCAGGCCCGCAGACGAGCCCACATTCTGGGGTCCTGGGTACCCGCGACAGAGGAGCCTCTTCCGCTCTTGCCATGTTTGCGTCCTTACATCCGTCTCCCAGCTGGGCCCCGACAACATTCCTGTTTGGCTCAGCCGAACCCTGCATCCTGAGTCCTCCCTGAGTCCTCTCTGGGGGGCAAAGCTCTGCACTAATTTTCTCTCTAGGGGCCTGTGAGATCTAGACAGCTGTCACAATGTCCCCTCCTCCTCCCTCTGCCCAGCAATGACGCTGAGCTTCGGGCCACTGAGATGCTCGAGCTACCAGCTCGTTCGATGGGACCTTCTGGCCACCGAGCAGCCCGCTGGGTCTTTGGAGAGTGGGGACTCGGAATATTCCTGGTTGCATCCCAGAACCAGGAGACAGGGACAGAAGTCACCCTTCCAAAGTGCAAAACCTTCTGCAAAAGGTTATTTCTTATATACTGTGTGTGGGGGGGTATAGGAGGGAGACTTCATCAACCCATCACCTGGCAGGCTGACACAGGGTACCAGGCAACCTCAAATGTCCCATCATAGCCCTCTCCGATGGCCCGATCTGCCGTGGCCCAAGGCTCAGAGGGACAGCTCAAAATGACCACGGAGCATCTCCACGAATCACGAATCTGAAAGTGCCCGTGGAAATTGTCTTGGTGGGATAGCGATACGTGATGCAAATGAGAACATGATCAGAACTGCTGCTGGGACCAGCAGTTAGCGTAATGGCTATGTCGCTGGACTCCCATGCAGTTGACCGTGGTTCGTGTCCTGGACCCGGTGGCTTAAACTCAGCCAGGCGCGTGTGCATGCGTGCCCAAGATCCCGAGAGGAAAATGGAGGAGAAGGGACTGCGGCGTGGCCATGCCCCCTGGGGGGTGATTTCTCGCTTTCTGTCTCTCTGCCTCTCTCTGTCTGTCTGGCGAGCGCACGCGCCCTATAGCAAAAATCTCTCTTAAGAAAAAAAAAAAAAAAAAAAGAACTGCTGCTAAAAGCAAGCAGATGCCAACCAAAGCCAGGCTGTCGGAGGTAACCTCAGGGTCACCACCAGCCCTCTCTGAGCATGACTCAGAGCCCCGGGGAGCTGAGGCCAAGGCGCTGGGCCAACAGAATCCTACCTCGACTCCTGCTGGTGAACAGCTGCTGTCTGCACCCCGGGAAGCCACTCTTACTCCCGGAAGGTGTGAGTGGTACTTGAGTTTCCCCCTGCAGGAGCCTTGGAAAAGATCGAGGCCAGTTTAAGGTCCACGTGCCTGATGTACCCCTCAGCCTGTGTTCCTGCTGCCGCAGAGTGGGGAGCAGTGGGGAAGCTTGTCGCAGAGTCAACCCCAATCACCCCCGGGCTGCACATGTGACATGGGACATTCACTTTTATTTGTAAAGGTTTTTGCCATAGGGTGTGTGCACTTGCCAAAGAGACAGAGAAACAGTGAGAGGGAAAGTGAGAAGTCACCCCCCAGGGGGAATGGCCATGCCGCAGTCCCTTCTCCTCCTGGGATTTTGGGCACGCACGCACATGCCTGGCAAGATTTTCAAGCCATCAGGTCTAGGACTCGAACTGCTACTGGCCATGTGGGAGTCGGGCACTTTGACCACGATGCACCTGCTGGCTGCAAAGTGAAGCATTTCATCTGGGCAGGAAAAGCGAGGGGGCTGTGTGAGTTCTCAGGGAGCTGCTGGCCCAGAGAAAGGCGCAGTGAGGCTGGGTTCCGGAGGGAGGGTGCACCCTCCAGCCTGGGAAGCCGAGGGTGGTCAGAACTGGGCATTCTGGGTAACTGGGGAGGTTCATAGTTAATCCCAAACAGTAACCAGGGCACTTGTAACATGGAGACAGCAGTCCTCAAACACAGGAGTGTCATTTATAGCCTCGGTTTGCAGGACGCATACTCTCTATGAGGTATGAGGCGATTCTGAACTAGCCTGACCCTCCTCCCTAAAACATGCCCCACTAGGTCACCCCACTAGGAATGGTGCCAGGTGGGTCTTGAACCAAGTCCCTTGTCTGGATAGTTCACGTCCTCACAGAGCTCAGAGCCCCCTGTGCAAGTTCGTTGTCTCATTGAAACGTATCTGTAAGGCCCAGTGCTTTCACGTCCTGTGGGGACACGCACCCAACGCAGCAAATCTGAGCTGCGGGAAGGGCACGTTCCCAGCCAGGGTCCAGCAAAGCACCCCTCCACTTAATGTTCCATCTATCCCAGTGCAAACAAGTGTCTTTTTAGTGCCACACTTTTCACACTTCTGTGCCTGTCGATGGGGATTTTGCGGTTTAAAATGGCCTTCGAGAAAGCCCCAGTGTGCCTCACAGAGAAACAGAGTTGAGAAGCTGCTCAGGAGTGGGTTGTAGCGCCCCTGGTGGCGGGTTTGATGTTCCCACATCAGCAGTGTGTTCTGGGCTATGGGGAAACACAGGACAAGGTTCCTAAGGGAGTAGCCGATGACGAGGTGGCAACCAGGGGCTGGCAGGACCCACCTGTCTCCAGGAGCAGAGTTTCAATATTCATGACTCAGTGCTGCGGCAACTCTATGGGACCAAGTGCCTGGACAGATCAGAAGCCACAGGGCCTGCCCTTCATCTGCCCCTCAGTGCAAGCAAGGACCGGGGACCGAGGGCTGGAGGGGTTAAAGAATTTCGTATCTTCTGGATGTTGGTGCCATGGGCAGAGGCAGGGCTAGGAGCCACGGATCCTGGGGTCCTGTCCGGGCACTGCTAGTAACTGGCGGCCTTTAGGATGTCATCTGATTTCCTTAGGTCCCATTCTTGTTTTTATTTTATTTTATTTCATTTCTTTTGTTTTGGGGAGAGGTTTTTGCTGTAGGGCGCGTGCGCTCGCCAGAAAGACAGAGAGACAGAGAGACAGAAAGCGAGAAATGACTCCCCAGGGGGGATGGCCACGCCACAATCCCTTCTCCTCCATCCTCCTCTCGGGATCCTGGCACACACACATACGTGCCCGGCGTGAGTTTAAGCCACCGGGTCTGGGACTCGAACTGCGGTTGACTCCATGAGAGTCCAGCAACATAGCCATTACGCCAACTGCTGGTCCTCATTTCATTTTACTTTATTTTGGTTTTGCTACAGGGCATGTGTGCTTGCCAGAGAGACAGAGAGAGAGAGAGTGAGCGAGCGAGAGAGAGAGTGAAAAATCCCCCTGAGGTTGGCCACACCATAATCCCTTCCCTTCAGCTCTATTGGAATTTTGGGCACACACCCACATACTCCAGTGTGTTTTTCAAGCCACCGGTTCTGGGACTCAGGACTTGAACTGTGCAGTCAGCCATGTGGGATCCAGCTGCCTTAACCTCCATGCCACCAGCTGGTCTGGCCTTGTCTTGTCTTTCTATTTTTTTTTTTCCCCATAGGGTGTGTGTGCTTGCCAGAGAGAAAGACAGAGACAGAGAAAGAGAAGGTGAGAAATCACCCCCCAGGGGGATAGCCATGCTGCAATCCCTTCTCCTCCATTCTCCTCTTGGGATTTGGGGGCACGCACGCACATGTACTTGGTGTGATTTTCAAGCCGCCGGGTCTGGGACCTGAACTGTGGTCAGCCACGTGGGAGTCCAGCACTTTAACACCATGCCACCTGCTGGCTCTGGCCTGGTTTTTCTCAACTAATAAATGAGAGAGAGGAAAAGGGCAGCTGAAGAGGGGCAGGGTTTGGGCTGAAAGGTCTCACAGGGCATTTCCCTTGTCTTCCAGAAACCTCTCGATCACGTCCTCCCGGACCCCTCACTTGGCCCCAGCCATACTGGTCTATAAGGCGACCCTTCATCCGCTGGGCACATGCTCGCCGGGGGTCCCCTCTCTTCCCACCGCCCAGCTCTCCTCCCCACTTGCTTTCTCTCCACAGTGAGTACTTCTGCCGGACGTGCTCGCCCTCCACTCGTGGGTTTTGGGGTTGACTCCTACCCCCACAGTGACATGAGGGCACAGACGGGGTCTGTGTTGTCCCCAGCTCCGAAGCACAGAGACCCTTTGTTTAAAGCTCCGAGAACTCAGACGTGCCGAGCTAGGCTCTGACAATACGGGTACTTGGTCAAAATGAGCTATAATTATCATCAGGACTAATTTTAATATCGATGGTTGTTTTATAGGGAAGGTTTTATCGCACAATCCATCAAGAAATTAAAAACCCGAATTTTTTTTACAAAATGTCCGAGATGAAGTCAGTGAGCTCATAACCTGCGAAGACCTACAGAGACCTCACTAAAGGCAGGGCTGTGAGCAGTCCCACTGGGAGTGTCGACGTCGGAGCTCTCCCGCTGACGGCCAGACTGCTGTGCTGCATCTCACCACGGTATGGAGACCCAGAGCACAAGGGCTCTGGGGACCCGGGAACCCAACCGCCTCATTCCACAGAAGAGTAGACCCGAGGCCCAAGGGCATTACCCAGACTCGTCACTCAGGAGAGTGAGTATCTGCCTGAGTGAGTGAAGCGGGCACAGTGGGGCCGTGTGTATGTGGGACTGACCTCTTTTTAAGCTTATTTTTATTTATTTATTTAGTTAGTTAGGATGGGTGTACTCTCTGGACAGAGAAAGAAAGGGAAAGTGAGAAATCAGCCCCCCGGGGAGATGGCCACACCCCAATCCCTTCTCCTCTTGGGATTTTGGGCACACACACCATGCCGGGTGCGTTTTCCAAGCTGCTGGCCTGGGAATTGAACCGCTCAGTCCGCCATGTGGGATTCAGCCACTCTAATTACCGCGCCACCTGGCTGGCCCTTAGGTTTATTTATTTCTTCGGAGACAGAAAGAGAGAGAGAGAGAGAAGTTGGGGAGAGGGAGGGAGACAGAGAAAGAGGAGACGTGCACACACATTCACAGAGACAGAAAAAGGAACAGAGAGACCGGCACCCACCTGTCCCAGCCAGCTCCCATCATGGGCACAGCACACAGGGAAGCCCCGGGACACGAACCCAGAACCTTCCCATGGAGGCCCAGCTGCGTTACTGTGGTGATGCCTCCCAGAAGCCATCACACCCTCACCGGACGGTAATGCACCGATGAGGTAAACACGGGTGAGCTCTCTGAGAGATATTTACAGCAATTCGAGAAGAAAAAATCGCTTTCAGTGGGATCTGTCGACTGCATAAGGGAGTGTGTGCGCGGGCAGAGTTGAGATACTGAAGAAGAGCCCGTTACTGGGAATGGACTAGCACAGAGGCCGTGCCGAGGCCACACGCCTAACGCCAGGGGTGGGAAGGTACCCAGGACAGAGACGAAGGTCAGGCTTCCCCTGAAGACACCCCGTAACTTCTCCTCCCGAGAAGGTGCCAAGCAGAGGCTGCCACTGCCTGCCTGCTCTAGAGATGCGTGCCCGGGAGCGAAGACAGCTACCTCCTACTTTGTTTTTCACGTGGAGGGGGCAACTTTGACCCTGTTCGGGTTGAAGCAGCTGCGGCCTGTGCACCACGGCGTGGCTGCCTCTCGCTCCAGGGGTCACAGGCTCTGCCCTGTGTGGGTGTGGACAAGGTGGGCACAGGGACCTTAGGGAAACCGGGACCGATTCTCAGCGCAGGCATGGCTGACAATCCTGGTGACCGCACAGGAAGGAGGAGGAGGGGCCCAGGGACCGTCAAGAGCAAGGAGCTCCCCAAATGCCAGGGGAAGTGGCTGCAGGTGCCATCCTGCACAGAGCCGGCGATGGTGACCGAGGAAGCAGCAGTGGGCGGGTCATGCCCGAGGGACGTTAGACGGAAGGCAGAGAGGGGAGGCCTGGTGGGCATCTGGTGGGGCAGGGTCAGAGGAAGGGGGGCACTCCGCGCTGGCCGACGGGCACCAGGCCATGCTCTGGCTGCAGCACTGCGGACCACGCCAGACCCCCAGAGGCCAGAGCTCTCAAACTGAGAGGGGTCACTGCGGCCACCCGTGGGACAGCTGGCAGTCTGTGCCTGGTGCAGACTCATGGCGCGTCTAGTGATCTGAGACCTCGTCCCAGAGTGCTGACCGGAGTTCGTGAGATCAGAAGCCACAGAGAGTTCCCAAACTCTCTCCACTCTCGGGCCCTCCGCTGCAGACGCTCGTTAGACGACCTTTTCACGCCGCGCTAACCTCTGCGCTAACCTCGGACCCCAGCGAGCCTCCGAGTCTTGTTTCAGAGACGAACTCAAAGCCTTCTTGCCCTCTGTCTCATGGATGAGGCCCACCAGGGGGAGGTGACGCACGGCCTGAGTCTCAAGTCCCAACACAAAAGTCTTTCTATAACCTCCCCATACCCCCTCCAACCCCTTGAGGTCAGGGCCCGCGTGTAATTTTTCATATTCCCAATACCTACACGCCGAGCACATAACCAGCGCGTAGTAGTAGCTTTTCATTAACTTTTTCCTTCTGATAAGAACATTCGGAATATCCCGAGAAAAATGATCAATGATAATACAAACACCCAGAGTCCTGAGAATTATAAATATAAAGGTAGAGGGAGTTGAGATTGATTTCCTTAGACGCAGATGAAAAGGGCATCTTAAAGTATTTGAGTGTGGGAGAAAGTCAACCAAAGTCGACCGTCTACGTGGTGTCAACCAAGACGCAGAGGGTGTGAAATTACACGGAGAATCTGGAAGGCAGAAATGGTGAGCTTCTTGGGACCAGCAGGTGGCGTGGTGGTTAAGGCGCTGGACACTCCCACATGGCCGACCAGGGTTCAAGTCCTGAATCTGGTGGCTTGCTTTCTCGCTTCCTCTCTCTCTCTCTCACTCTCAACGTCTGTCTCTCTCTGGTCAAATTAAAAAATAAATGAATGAATAAATAAAGTAAAATAAAATAATTATTTAAAAAAAATAAAGAAATGGTGAGCTTCTTAAGGAAAAGAGATATTAAAACAGGGACTCGTCTGTCGAGGGGATGAGGGCTCTTTATCCCTGGGCCCCCGGGTAGTGTTACAAGCAGGGTGGTCAGTTAACCCTCCCGTGTGAACACGCGGTTTAACAGAGATGGTTGGGCCACCAGCATCTCTGGGTTTCCTCTGCATCTAGATTATGATTCCGATGGGACCAGCAGGGGGCGTAGTGGTTAAGGCATGGGACTCCCACGTAGTCGACCAGGATTCAAGTCCCAGATCCCACGGCTTGAAACTCACACCAGAAACGTGTGCGTGCGTGCCGAAAATCCCGTTAAGAGAATGGAGGAGAAGGGATTGCGGCGTGGCCATCTCCCTGGGGGCTGATTTCTCACTTTCTGTCTCTCTGTCTCTCTTTGTCACTCTGGAGAGCAATCTGTTTCTTTTATTTATTTATTTATTTATTTATTTTCTTTTTCTTTTTCCTTTTTTTGAGAAGTTTTTGCTATAGGGTGCATGCGCTCAACAGAAAGAAAGAGACAGAGAGACAGAAAATGAGAAATCACCCCCCAGAGGGGATGGCCATGCCACAGTCCCTTCTCCTCCATTCTCCTCTCAGGATCTTGGGCACGCATGCACACACACCCGGCGTGAGTTTAAGCCACCGGGTCTGGGACTCGAACCGTGGTCGACTACATGGGAGTCCAGCGACATAGCCATTGTGCCATCTGGTGGTCCCAGCAATCTCTGTCTCAATAAAATAAAAAAATAGATTATGATTTTGGATGTGAAATGCAACCTCTGACACATACTCCATGGCAATGCATTAGGGTTTCAGACATCCCATTTTCCAAATTACTTTGGGAAGAATCTCTACATGTTTTTGTTTTTGTTGTTGTTTTGCTAGAGAGTGCATGCACTCACCAGAGGGAGAAGAGAAAGCACCCCTCATGTAGAATGGTCGTGCCGCAATCCCTTCTCTTCCACCTACCCTCCTTTCAGGATTTTGGGCACATATGCCTAGTCTGTTTTTTAATCTGCTGGGTCCAGGACTGGAACCATGCAGTTGTCCATGTGGGATCCAGCGCTTTAACCACCAGACCACAAAGCCAGCCATCTTTAAGGAGATGGTGGCCGTTCACGCTTTGGCACATAAAGGGGGAACTATTCCTTTTCATATCTTCACTTATTTCATATATATATATATATATATATATATACACATATATATATATATATATATTTTTAAAGTTTACTTTTTTCTTTATGCATGAGAGCGAGGGGAAAAGCACCCCTGACAGAGTCTTGCCACTCGTCCAGCCCAGCCCCAGCCCCCCTGGATCGGGGGCACACATACCCAGCGTACTCAGGGAGGTCTTTGGGTACAAAATGGCACCCTCCCACCGTTTTACCCCGTGCCAACGCCTAGCCGTCTTCACTTACTACCACCGAGCTGTGCCTGGGTGCTCCCAACCACATTCTCCTGATCCTACACAGCTTCATCCAGGGAAAGGAGCCCACTCCAACTAGCCCGTCAACACCCTGGCAAACACGGTTACTGAGCCCTGCAGGCCTCGCTCGGCACTACAGATGTGACGTCTTCACTAGAAAGAGGTCCACAAGGGGGCGCCGGCAGGTGGCATGGTGGTGAAGGCACTGGACTCCCACATGGCTAACCGCGGTTTGAGTCCCGGACCTGGCAGCTTGCTTTCTCATTTTCCCTCTTTCTCTTTCTCACTCTGTCTCTCTATGGCCAAACTAAAATAAATAAATAAATAACATTAAATAAAATAATTCTTAAAAATAGAAAGCGGTCCACGAGGAAGCCTGAAGGATCGGGAGGGTGGTTTGTACCTATTGCTACTCCAACATGTGCTTGTATCTCACTGGGGAGTCCCTCAGCCTTTTGCATTAATTTCCCCACAGTGTAAACTTACTAAATTAACAAAAAACTTGGGGGGGAAACATTTCGAGATGCTCCGTTATTTATCACCAGCCTCTCTCTCTGATGGTAAGACTTCTGTGATGCTGCTAACGGCAGCAGGCCGGCCTCAGCTGCCAGACCTCCTTTGGACAGCCCTTGTCACTCCTAAAACGCAGGAAGCAGCCAGGAGTCTGCGAACACCGCATGTTCCAGTCCAGGGCCGGGTGGGTTTCCGTTCCTCTTTACACTGGACCTTGGTTTCTGGTCTTGTTTATAGAAGGTCGTTTAAACTCCTGGTGACCAAAGCCCTAAGCTTTTCAACCAGGACTGGAGGCTGAGGGCAAAGTGGGCTTTCACCAGGAGCGGAGGGAAGGAAGGTCCTGTCCTCAAACTCAGGGGTCTCCCTGTTCCTGCTGAGCCACCAAGGGAGTCTGAGCCCATGGGTGCTGGACAAAAAGGGAAATGAGAGGGGTCTGTTCTACGAGGAGGGAAAAATCACACACACACGTGTGCATGTGCACACACATGCACACACACACACACACACACACACACACACACAATGCAGCCAGTCAAATACCTGGTTTACGGGCCAGCGGGTGGTATGGTGGTTGGGGCGCTGGCCTCCTACATGGCCGACCATGGTTCAAGACCCAGACCTGGCAGCTTGCTTTCTTTCTCTTTCTCTCTCTTGTCAAATGGAATAAAATAATAAATAATAATGTATAAATAAATAATAATAAATAAATAAAATGAAATAAGTAATAATAACGGTGTAAGGCTCACTTTGTCTCGGGGCCACAGATATTCAGTCTCGGTAACATACAGGACGTGCTTCCGACCCATCCTCCCTGTCCGCATTTGCAGGGAGGTTAAACTTCCCACGTACCTTACATAAGCGAGTGCTATCTGCATGTTCATGAATAACTGGAGAATTACCAGACACTTCCCATTTGAATTGTTTCCTAAACTCGCAAAAAAGAAATACCTGCTATTTAGCTTAGCTTACATTGCTTATGACATGGTGCAAAACTCCAACTGGGAAAATAATCGTTCCCAGGCTTAGAGATGCGGAAGGTCTTAGAGAGGACACTTACCTGGGGCTGGGCTAGACCCACACTGCCCCCAGGTGGCTGTGACCACAGAGCAGCTGAACTCTGGCTCGCCCGGACTGACAGGACCTCTGGGAACCACTGAGGCAGGATTTTTTTTTTTTTTTAAGAGTTTTTTTTGCTATAAGGTGTATGCACTCACCAGACAGACAGAGAAAGACAGAAAGCGAGAAATCACCCCCCCCCCCCCCCAGGGGGGATGGCCACACTGCAACCCCCTTCTCCTCCATTCTCCTCTCGGGATCTTGGGCACACACGCGCATCCAGCTTGAATTTTTTTTTTTTTTTTTTTGAGAGGTTTTTGCTATAGGGCGCGTGCGCTCACCAGACAGACAGAGAGACAGAGAGACAGAAAGCGAGAAATCACCCCCCCCAGGGGGGATGGCCACGCCGCAATCCCTTCTCCTCCATTCTCCTCTCGGGATCTTGGGCACGCACACACACGCGCCCGGAGTGAGTTTTAAGCCACCGGGTCCGGGACGTGAACCGCGGTCGACTACGTGGGAGTCCAGCGACATAGCCATTACGCTAACTGCTGGTCCCTCCAGTTTGAATTTTAAGCAGCCAGACCCAGGACTCAAACCGCGGTTGATTATGTGGGAGTGTGGGAGTCTAGTGACATAACCATCATGCCATCTGCTGGTCCCAAGGCAGAATATTCTAAGGAACACGTGGAGGGCAATTATCTTTCAGTCTAGCTAGAGCCGTAGGGTTTGAAAGCATCTCTGTGCACCTCTTATTTGATTGTTTCAGTGACACTGTGAGGTTCCCTGACTTGGCGTTAGCATCGCCCTGTTTCAGATGATGAAAGTGAAGCCCCGAGACGTTAAGTGACTTATCCAAAGTCACACAGCTCATCACGAACAGGACGGGCTAGAACCGGGTATCTCACTCCTGCTTTCCAGCTCTTCCCACTCCAAGTACGTCTCTTCACTAGCAAGTAAGATTTGGGCTGGATTTCTCTCTATTAGTCACTGTGAGTGAGGTGCTTCAGTATGCCACTTCACACACACACACACATGCACACGCACGAAGAAGGTTTTATCTTTCTTCTCAGCTTTTGTTTTTGTTTTTTAGTTTTTTTTTCCTTTTTCTTTTTCTTTTTTTTTTTGCTATAGGGAGCATGCACGTGTGACTTGCCAGAGACAGAAAGAGAGGGAAAATGAGAAATCCCCTCTTGGGGCGACAGCATGCCACCATTCCTTCTCCTCCAGTCTCCTCTGTGTGCTAGGACTCTGAGCACACACGCACACGTGCCTGGTGTGATTTTCAAACTGCTGGCTCTGGGACTTGAACCTCAGAGCCGGGCATGTGCGATCCAGTCTCCTTAACCACCACGCCACCTGGCTGGCTCCCTTTCAATCTTTATTTCTTTAGTTAAAAAACAAATTTTTTGAGAGAGGTTTTTGGTATAGGATGTGTGCGCTCTCCAGAGAGACAGACAGAGACAGAGAAAGACACAGAGAGAGACAGAAACAAGAAGTCACCCCCCAGAGGGGATGGCCATGCTGCAATTCCTTCTCCATTCTCCTCTTGGGATCTTGGGTATGCTCTCTCAAGTGCCTGGCATGAGTTTTTTTAAGCCGCTGGGTTTGGGAGTCAAACTGCAGTTGACTACGTGGGAGTCCAGCGACGTAACCATTACGCTATCTTGCTGGTCTCCTTCTCAACCTTTAACACAGCTGTACGTCTGCCTGTGAACCCGCCCCTATGGTGTAGACCTTCCACCCTGACAACCCACAGGGACTCAGAGGACAGAATGAAGAGCGTGAAGGCTGACGACACCCGGAGGGCGGACAGCCCAGTGGTTAAAGCTGAGGCTTGGGGCTGACTGCAGCTAAGTGGTGAAGGGACCTGGGTCCCACACTGCCAGCTCTGGGTCAGCTCCTGGCCCCGGTGTCTTGAAAAACACGCCAGGTGTGTGTGCTTCAAACCCCAACAGGATGGGGAAATGGAGGAGGTGGTTATGGCGTGGCCACGCCCCTCCAGAGCGTCCTGCCTCTCTCCCCCTCTCTGTGTCTCTCTATCTCTCTGGGCAGCTCATGAACCTTCTGGAAATCAAAACGTATACATATGAGTTCAAGTCTCAGCTGTGCCACTTACACGCTGCGACACGGAGAAGCACTCACTCACACTGTAGGCCTTGGTGACAGTGACACCGCCCAACTAACAGTGACGCCGCCGCGCAGTGCCCCCGGGGACCAGAACGGAGCAGCGTGGGGCTCGGGGCAGCCCGTGCGAGGGTCGGCCAGCGCCCCTTCCAGGGCCGGCAGAGGGACCCAGGCAGAAGGCCGAGCTGGCTAAGGAAGGCCCAGATCACTCACTGTCTACACCACACGCTCGGCGATGCCAGCCACAGCATCCCCACGCCCATCGGGGAGGGCACGGGCTTCAAACCTGCCTTCCTTGTTTGGAATCCCAGTCTCTCCACATAATAGAGCTGCGAGTTTAGGACATGGCTCGGGGTCTTTGCATCCACATTCTCTCATCATACAGGGGAAGGAGAGCGTCTCACCCCCTGAGGGGCGCCCCGAGTCCCAGATGGCTGGCCCACCACACGGGCAGTGCCCAGCCTGCAGCTGAGTCTGGAGAAATGTCAGCGCCCTTTCCAGACGGCCTCCACCAGTGTCCAGTGACGGTCTACACTGGGTGTCCACTCATGCCACGGTCTCTGGACCTCCACAGAAACATGGTAGAGACGAATAAGGATAGATGGAGCCAGGTGGGTGAGTCAAATATAGCCTTGGGTTCTTGGAGAATGCACAACGTACTTTCCTACACAAAAATGTGTCATGACCTTCCTGACGACCCGGTATTTTCCTCTACCTACTAAGGGACACTGGCCTGTCAAACTGAGAGAAGAGAGAAAAAATTGAGCACTTCCTTTTTTCAAGTCCCCCCCCCCCCCCCCAAACAGGGCACGTACACTCACGAGAGAGACAGAGAAAGAGAAAGTGAGAAATAACCCCTGGGGGATGGCTATGCTGCAACCCCTTCTCCTCCACTCTCCTCTCAGGATGTTGGGCACACATGCACATGTCCCTGGAGTGATTTTCAATCTGCTGGGTCGAGGACTGGAACCGTGGTCAGCCATGTGGCAGTCCAGTACCTTAATCACAATGCTGCCTGCTGGCTCCCAAACTGAGCACTTTCTACAAACACCTCTAGGTTTTATACACGTCATGGAAACTCACAATTCCAGAAACACGGGGCTTCTAGGAAAAGAGCTTTCTGGAAATCACGCGCTCTTCTCTACGTCCCGTGCGTCATTTCCAAGGGTCAGTTTTCTAGCTTTGCTGGGGACTAGGGCCAGCTGCTGTTCAAACAGACCCCTGGCCATGTGGCTGGTGCAAAACAGTAGGCACACCCCATCTGGAGAAGCAAGTCTTCCCCACCCCAGGGCATAAGTACTTGCTGGAGAGAGACAGAGAGAGAGAGAGAATATGAGTGGGAAAGTGAAAAAAAAAATCACTCCCCAAGGGGCATGGCCATGCTACTGTCCCTTCTCTATTCTCCTCCTGGGATTTTGGACATGCACGCACACACACTTGGTATGATTCTCGAGCTGCTAGGTCTGGGGCTTGAACCCTGGTCAGCCACGTGGGAGTCCAGCGACTTAATCACCACATCACCTGCTGGCTCCCACAGAACTGATCTTAAAGGTTGCCTTCAACAGGAAGCAAGTGAAATTCCATGTCCAGCTACAAGCTAGCTCTTCCTTCTTGAATTTCCATAGCATTGCGACCGTCATTCTTCAATATCATTTTCCCGCCGTGTGACTTTAATGTGTTTCTCTCCTCGGTCTCATCTCATGCCTCCGTGCACATGCTAGCTGTGGAATAAATAAATGCCAGATGCAATGAACAGAGGAATCTGTTGCAGATAATTGACAAGAGCTGTCATTCTCGGTGTCAGGTCAGAGGCTGAAAATACGGAAGCCTGACTACGAAAACAATTTCCTCGTAAGCACAAGAATCGGAGGAAGAGAGAGAACGCGGGGTCTGATCTTGGTGGTTTAGCGAAAGGGTCTTCTATTGTGATGAGAGTTTCTATTTTAAGAGATTTTTTTTTTTAACCTTAGGGAATGTGTGCTTGCCAGAGAGAGACAGAGACAGTGAGACAGAAAGTGAGAAATCACCCCATGGGGGGGTGGCCATACCAGACCCCTTTTCCTCCTGGGATCTTGGGCATACACGCATATGTGTTTAGCATGAGTTTCAAACCACCAGGGCCAGAACTCGAACCCCGGTTGATCCTGTGGGAGTCCAGCAACATAACCGCTACGACATCTGCTGGCCTCTGAATGAGGTTTTAAGTAGGAATCCCAGGAGCAAGGGCGGGCTTGGCTGAGCTAGAACTAGATCAGCATCTGAAATTCTCTTATTGTTGTTTTTCAGGAGAGATTTTTTTTTTTTTTTTTTTGGAGAGGTTTTTGCTATAGGGCGCGTGCGCTTGCCAGACAGATAGAGAGAGACAGAGAGACAGAAAGCGAGAAATCACCCCCCGGGGGGATGGCCACGCCGCAATCCCTTCTCCTCCATTCTCCTCTTGGGATCTTGGGCATGCACACACACGTGCCCGGCGTGAGTTTTAAGACACCGGGTCCGGGACATGAACTGCGGTCGACTACGTGGGAGTCCAGCAACATAGCCATTACGCTAACTGCTTGTTCCCAAGAGAGATTTTTGCTATAGGACACGTGCACTTCCTGGAGAGATAGAAAGTAAGAAGTCATGTCCCGGGGGATGGCCACACCAAATCCCTTCTCCTCCATTCTCCTCTCGGAGCATGTGCACACATGTACCTAGCATGAGTTTCAAGCCAGGTCTAGGACTCAAACCACAGTCTACCAGGTGGGAGTCCAGCACCTTAGCCACCTGCTGGCCCCAGGACCTGAATTATTCTAATGGTACCGTAGGAAGAAACATCCTTTCTTTATTACTGTTACTGAGGATAGACAGTAAATGCTTCTATTGCTGTCCACATCCCAATATCTGGCACGAAGCTTCTGGCCAACAAGCCTGAGGGGATGTGACCCGAGACACTGGCTCCATTCCAGGTGGGCTTGGGGTGCCAGCTCCGGCCACCTGGCTGCACCAGTGGGCCTTCCTAGGAAACCCAGCCCAGCTCAGTGAATGCCAGGCTGCCACGCCGGCCCAGGGCTGCTCGGTCCTGTGACCAGCCATGGCCCAGAATTCTCTGCCAGGACCCCACGGGCCAGGCCTGCACACCTGCTCCCGGACACTCGGGGTGGCGAGCCCGCTGCTCATCACCTCGCCTGTTCCCGCCTCCTTTCTTCGGAAGAGAGAGAGGTGCCTTTTTAACGAGCGTTCCCAGGCATCCTCCTGCCAAGGGCGTAGCTCCCGGCAGCTGGGCAACCACACAGCCCTCTCTGGAACGCAGGACTCGAACGCTCACTCTGGGGACCCGAAGTTAAAAAGGGAAAGGGAGCCCGGCTCGGCCAGGGACACGGCCTACGCTTGGTCACGTTGGGAGGCACACGGAGAAAACCAGTTTCGGCAACACAAAAGCTGCCCTTGGGGTAGCCGGCCAAATGGGCATCTGGACGCTCAGTGAAAACCATGCCGGAGGGGCTGGCAGGTGGCGTGCTGGTTGGGGATGCTGGACTCCACGTGGCTGACCGCAGTTCAAGTCCTGGACCTGGGGCCTTGCTTTCTCACTTTCTCTCTCTCAGTCTGTCCCTCTCTGGTCAAATTAAAATTAATTAATTAATTAATTAATAAAGTTAAGTAAGATAATTCTTTTTTCTTTTTTTTCTGGACAGGTTTTTGCTACAGGGTGTGTGCGCTCGCCAGAAAGACAGAGAGACAGAGAGACAGAAAGCGAGAAATCACCCCCCAGGGGGATGGCCACGCCGCAATCCCTTCTCCACCATTCTCCTCTCAGGATCTTGGGCACGCACGCACGCACACGCGCCCGGCGTGAGTTTAAGCCACTGGGTCTGGGACTCCAACTGCAGTCAACTACGTGGGACTCCAGTGACGTAGCCATTATGCCAACTGCTGGTCCCAGTAAAATAATTCTTTAAAAAAAAATACAAAAATACCCACGCTGGGCAGGGCCACCAAGCCTGGCTCCCGGACATCCAGGCGGGAGACCCCACTGCCTCTGCCGACTCCTTCCACTGCTCCCAAAGCTCAGACCGGGTGACCTAGACTCCTCCCTGTGGATGCCAGCCTCAAAGCCACGCGCGAGACGATGGGTCTCATTCTCCCAGAGCCTGGAACCTTCATCGCTGGCCCCGGGGCCTGGCTTCTGGCTTCAACCATGCTGGAACTCATTGCCCTTGCGAAGGGCACCAACTCCGAATGGCCGACAGGTGAGGACATATTTGCCAGATCGCACGTCCCAAAGATGGCTGCACCCAAACGCCATCCCACGTGTCCTCTGTCCTGAGCACTTGCCAATCTCCCTCCCAGAGCAGGGGCCGTCCTCCTCCATGGACCCGGTCAGCGACTGCTCTGACCAACATGGAAGAAGAGATAACAAAGCCACGTCCAGGAAGAGCCTCTTCTTACCTGCGGCTTCTTCTTACCTGCCTGCTTACCCGGAGCTGGTCACTGTGAGCAGCCCACGCTTCATGGAGAGGCCCTGGCGGATGACGTGTCTCCGGAAGAGGAGCACCGAGCCACCAGGCACGTGAAAAGAAGAAGCCATCGTGGAAGTGGCTCCCCCCAGCCCCAGCTGCCTCCACGTGGCTCAGAGGGGAAATGCACCCCTGAACCCTCCCCAAACTCTCCAACCCACAAAAGCTGGCACAAAACTAATGATTGTTTGAAGCCACCAAGGTTTGGCATGACTTGATACATCTGCGTAGGAAAAGAGAAAAGAAAGAAACACTAGAACCCCCAGGGGTGACAAACACAGATGGAACTCGTCCTAATGGATCTGGCCCTCGAAGCCTTTGCTACAGATAAGCACGAATTTACACACACGATCACTGTCAAAGCTTCTCCACGTCCATTTATTCAGAAGGCTGGGGCTCACTAAATCCTGTTCTAACGCGATTTCCCACACGAGCTGAGGAGCCATCTCCTGGAGGACACGTGGGCCACCACTCCCACCAGCCACGGGAGCTGCCCACAGCATAGACTCCACTCAAAGCATTAGTCCAGCTCCTAGCAAAACGCATTGCTTTTGGGCCAGCAGGTGGGGATTAAGGTGCTGATCCCATATAGCCAACTGCATGGTTCAAATCCTGGACCCGGTGGCTTGAAAGTCATATCGGCATGTGTGTGTGCATGCCCAAAATCCCAGGCGGAGGATGAAAGAGAAGGGACTGCAGCATGGCCATCTCCCCAGGGGCGGTGATTTCTCATTTCCCTCTCTCTACGTCTCTCTCTCTGGCAAGTGCATGCACCCTCTAGTGAAAACTAAAAAACACTAAAGTATTGAATTTGTCCTTTGCTCCCTGTTCCTTGAAGAGGGGCCCTATCTAGTCCCATTTGCGGTAGGAGCAGAAATAATGGCGGACGCTTGTTATGAAATAATAGAGAATGCTTGTTATGTGCTAGGGACTGTTTCAAGAATTTGCCATATATACAGCTTATATTTATTTTATTTTATTTTATTTTATTTTGGAGAGGTTTTCGCTATAGGTCGCGTGCGCTCGCCAGACAGACAGAGAGAAACAGAGAGACAGAAAGCGAGAAATCACCCCCCAGGGGGGATGGCCACGCCGCAATCCCTTCTCCTCCATTCTCCTCTCGGGATCTTGGGCACGCATGCATACGCGCCCGGTGTGAGTTTTAAGCCACCGGGTCCAGGACGTGAACCGCGGTCGACTACGTGGGAGTCCAGCGACATAGCCGTTACGCTAACTGCTGGTTCCCTACAGCTTATATTTATAATAGAACAGTTTGATGGTCACGATAGCCATGCAAGGCAGGTGCTGTTTTATTTATTTATTTATTTTTTGGAGAGATTTTTGCTATAGGGCGCGTGCGTTCACCAGACAGACAGAGAGAGACAGAGAGACAGAAAGTGAGAAATCACCCCCCAGGGGGATGGTCACACCGCAATCCCTTCTCCTCCATTCTCCTCTCGGGATCCTGGGCATGCACACACACGTGCCCAGTGTGAGTTTAAGCCACCGGGTCCGGGACGCGAACCGTGGTCGACTACACAGAAGTCCAGCAACATAGGCATTTTGCCAACTGCTGGTCCCAGGCAGGTGCTGTTACACCCTCATTCACAGATGGAGAAATGGAGGCACAGAGGCTAAGTGACTTGCCTAAGACGGTCCGGCTAAGAAGCAGCAGAGCCTGGCTTTGAACCCAGGCAGTCGGGATGCAGAGTCCATGCTCTTAACCACCACACCACACATACAGCATGAATGCTCCCTTAGTGTTAAGTCTTCAATACATGCTTTTGACTCAGTGCATGGTTGAAAAACAAGAATCAAACCCAACTTCTTATAAAGAACGGGATTTTTTTTTTTAAAAAAGAAAACCGTGTACCCCATGAATAAAAATCAATGATAAGAACAGCATGCAGCTCTAAAATTCCATCTAAATGTTGGGGACGGCAGGTGACATACTGGTTAAGGTGCTGGACTCTTCCCTGGCCAAATGTGGTTCAAATCCTGGACCCAGTGGTGTGAAAATCACACTGGGTGTGTGTATGCCCAGAATCCCGAGAGGAGAATGGAGGAGAAGGGATTGTGCTGTGGCCATCCCCCCAGGGGGTGATTTCTCACTTTTCCTCTCTCTATCTCTCTCCCATAAGTACATGGGCCCTATGGCAAAACCCTAAGAAACAAACAAATAAATAAACGCTAAGTAATGATAATGAATTTGCTACACAGATCAGGAATAAATCTGAATGAAGACTTACACTCCCCGGCTCCTTCCTGGCTGCTGGTACTAATCCAGTCGGCAGCTGCGTGTACAATTACATCACCAACGTCTAGGCCAATAGGAACCAGGAGAGGGCACAGGTGGCTGAAGCTCACAGGCGACATTACAATGGCATGTTCGGTCACCGTTCATTCCGCAAGTCCCTCTGTCAAACCTACGAGCTGGCTGGTCGGTAACCGCCTTCCCCCTTCTCTCCGACTGGGGCATGCTGGGACGGAGGAGCGAGGAGACAGGCAAAGCTTCGCAGAACCCAGTCCTGGCGGAAAACAAGTCCTCGGCCAGAGCAGCCGGGGTCTGGGTGCAAACAGCCGTAACAGAACCGGAAGACGCCGTGCAAAACACAGCGTCTCCTTTCCTGCCAGGAGAAGGTGCGTCATTGTGATCAGGTTTGAAATCTCGTGGAGGTGCTTCTCGGTGCCGTCTGTAGGCCCCGCAGCGTCAGCCCTGGCGGAGAGCGGCCTGGAACTGCGATTCCTACCCTGTCCCCGCACAGTCTGCAAAGCAACGGAAAGGACTGGGCCACGTGTCAGTTTCCTCCCTGTCCCGAACTCGAACAACTGTGCCCCACAACCCCAAAGACCCATGCGGTCAGTGATCTGAAAACCCAGGAGGACAGTAACTGGGAACAGGAGCACAGCATGTTCTTGGGCTTTGGAGCCACATGCATGAGTTCAAGTCCCAGTCCCACCGGTTGCTAGCTCTGTGATAAAACACGGCATTTAACCTGTTCTTGTCTGTAACACGGGAAAACTCACCTAGCTGAGTATGGGGCACGGATGAGGGGTGCTGAGCGGAGGGAGTGAGCCCTGCTCCACGGCCCTGGTCCAGAGCTCGCTCGCTCTGTCAGATTCAAATACAGATCACACCGAACTATTTCATCTCCAGATGCCGCAGAGCAGGACTGTGTGTTTCATTTAGAACCTTGAAGTTTCTCAGAACAGAAGCGACTTCTAAGATGATGGTGACACATTGTTTCACAGGAGGAGCTGAAGATCACCCGATCTGCCTTACCCATCTCCTTTACTGTAGATTTCTTTCTCCTTCTTCTTCTTTTTTTTTCTTTCTTTTTTTGCTATGGGGTGCATGCAGTCACCAGAGAGATAGAGACAGGGGAAGGGAAGTGAGAAATCACCCTCCAAGGAGGACGGCCATGCCACGATAGCTTCTCCTCCACTCTCCTCAAGGGAATTTGGACACACATGCACACGGCCGAGTGCATTTTTCGAGCTGCCAGGTCTGGGACTTGAACCATGCAGTTGGCCAGGTGGGATCCAGCTGCCTCAACCACCACACCATCTATCAGGCCACTCCTTTATTATATTTCAAAAAGCAATGTCCTAAACACAGTTCTAAAAACCTCTCCTTGGGACCAGTAGTTAGCATAATGGCTATGTCGCTGGACTCCCATGTAGTCGACTGCGGTTCAAGTCCCAGAATTGGTGGCTTAAACTCATGCTGGGTGCGTGTGCGTGCGTGCCCAAGATCCCGAGAGGAGAATGGAGAAGGGATTGTGGCGTGGCCATCCCCCCTGGGGGGTGATTTCTTGCTTTCTGTCTCTGTCTCTCTCTGTCTTTCTGGTGAGCGCACGTACCCTACAGCAAAAACCTCTCCAAAAAAAAGAGAAAAAAACACTCCTCGCAGCTATCCTGAAAATGCTCTGTTCCACGGTAAGACAGAGGCTCGGACCCCGCTGGAACGCCATCTCTCTCAATGGTTCTACAACCCTAGGACTCACTTTTCTCACCCATAAAGGAGGCCCATCTGATCATCCTACTGTCACTTCCAGCTATAAGCAATTCGATGATTCCAAATGGAATGTCACCAATTTCTTCTTCTTTTAATTTGCCATGGGGTGTGTGCACTCACCAGAGAGAGAGAGAGACAGGGAGAGAGAGAGAGAAAGCACCCCCACTCCACTCCCAAGAGGGGATGACCATGCTGCAGTCCCATCTCCTCCATTCTCCTGTCGGGAGTTTGGGCACACACACACACACACGTGCCCAGTGCGTTAGTCAAGGCTCTGGGTCTGGGAACCCCGTGGGGTGAAGCTGTTCTAACCATCACACCACCATGCCACAGGCGGGCCAGGGAGTTCTTTAAAGGTGCGATTCCAACTCAGTCCACCAGATGGCAGGACGTCTCCTTTCCAGAAGTCAGTGGCGTTAACACAAAGGATCTGGAAGAACTCCAGAGCTAGCATGTATTTTTCAGAGCATTAAGTTTTCTACCATTTGATTGTAACCGGTTTTCATTTTAGTGTTAGTGGAGCATTGGGTTTGCCATGTGCCATGGAAAAGGGCTAAATTAGGATCCTAAGATAGTGGTTCAATACTGAGCATTGCTTATTTGAAACGCTTGGAAACAGTATTTGGGATTTTTACATTTTTCCCCCCCCCAGATTTTGAAATATTTGTCCATGCACAATGAGATATCTTAGAGAGGGGACTCAAGTCTAAACATGAAATTGCTCTCTGTTTCATACAGCCCTTCTACCCCGGGAAGGTGACTTTGCACGGCATGACTGTCCTGCAGCAAGCCGACTGTGGTCCTCTGCTGAGGTCAGGTGTGGCATCTTCCCCTTGTTATATCATGTTGGAGCTCAGAAAGTTCCAGATTCTGAAGCATCTGAGATTTCAGATTGTGGATTTAGTTAGGTTGAGCCCCGGTGGGGAGCGGGGTGGAGAAACGACCCTGTCTATTAATGGGAATTTTTTTTTTTAGGTTTTCTTAGTTTTTTTTTTTTTTCTTTTTTTGGAGAGGTTTTTGCTATAGGGCGCGTGCGCTCGCCAGACAGACAGAGAGAGACAGAGAGACAGAAAGCGAGAAATCACCCCCCAGGGGGGATGGCCACGCCGCAATCCCTTCTCCTCCATTCTCCTCTCGGGATCTTGGGCACGCATGCACACGCACCCGGCATGAGTTTAAGCCGCCGGGTCTGGGACTCGAACCGCGGTCGACTACGTGGGAGTCCAGCGACATAGCCATTACGCTAACTGCTGGTCCCTATTAATGGGAATTTAGGAGTGCAAGCTACCTGGCCATCGGGGCATGGGGGAGCTGCCTTCCTGACAAAGCAGGTACTCATAGCAATTATCTACGGGAGGTTTAAACCTATAGAAAATTTAACAACATTTTCACATGGAAAAGGGACACAAAGTAGACAAAAATGGAATAATTAAGGCCAGGAGGTAGCATGGAGGTTAAGGCGCTACGTCCCACATGGCTGACCGCGTGGTGTGAGTTCCCGACATGGTGGTTTGAAAACCACACTAAGTACATGGGCGTGTGTGACCCAAATCCAGAGGTGACTGGAGCAGAAGGGATCGTGGTGTGGCCCGACGGGGCAGGGGTGATTTTTCACTTTCTCTATCTCTGTCTCTCTGTGGCAAGTGCATGCACCCTAGAGTAAAAAAGAAGAAAAAAAAAAAAAGAAAGAAAGACAAGACAAAGAAACGCAAGCATTTAAAGTTACAGGAGTAGAGAGCTACGACTTTAAAAATGCAGAGGGACTACATACAATGTGTCTGCTGGAGAGATCCTGGAACAGAAAAGAGATCTTAGGAAAAAACAGACTGGGGACCAGCAGATGGCATCATGGTTACGTCGCTGGACTCCCACTCAGTCGACTACAGTTCGTGTCCCAGACCTAGTGGTTTAAAACTCCCGCTGGGCACATGTGCGTGTGTGCCCCAAATCCAAGGAGAACAGAAGAGAAGGGATGGTGGTGTGGCATTCCCCCCCCCCGGGGGAGGGGTGATTTCCTGCTTTCTGTCTATCTCTCCCTATAGCAAAAATCTCTCAAGGGAACCAGCAGTTAGCGTAATGGCTATGTCGCTGAACTCCCATGTAGTCGACCGTGGTTCGCGTCCTGGACCCGGTGGCTTAACACGCTGGGTGCGTGTGCGTGCGTGCCCAGGATCCCGAGAGGAGAATGGAGGAGAAGGGATTGTGGCGTGACCATCCCCCCGGGGGGGGTGATTTCTCGCTTCCTGTCTCTCTGTCTCTCTCTGTCTGGCTGGCGAGCGCACGTGCCCTATAGTGAAAAAACCTCTCCAAAAAAAGAAAAAAAAAGAAAAGAACGTTTTTGGGTTTTTTTGGAGAGGTTTTTTTTGCTACAGGGCATGTGCACTCACCAGAAAGACAGAGAGAGACAGAGAGACAGGAAGCGAGAAATCACCCCCCCGGGGGGATGGTCACGCCACAATCCCTTCTCCTCCATTCTCCTCTCGGGATCTTGGGCACGCACGCACACACGCCCGGTGTGAGTTTAAGCCCCCAGATCCAGGACTCGAACCGCAGTCTGCTACATGGGAGTACAGTGACATAGCCATTATGCTAACTGCTGGTCCCGTGAAAAGAACAAACTTAGAAAGTCATAATAAGGTGTCCTTTCTTTCTTTCTTTCTTTTTTTTTTTAAGAGCTTTTTGCCTTAGGGTGCATGTGCTCACTAGGGAGAGAGACAGACAGACAAACAGACACAGTGAGAGGGAAAGTGAGAAATCACTCCCCAAGGGGGGATGGTGGATTTAAAACCACTAGGTCTGAGACTCAAACCGTGGTCAGCCATGTGGGAGTCCAACGAGGTAACCACTATGCCATCTGCTGGCCCCCAAAATAAAGTGTTTAGTTAATAGTCTTGTATCATTGTTATTTTCCTTTATTTTAAAGGTTTCTTTTTTCTTTATGTTTATTTCTTTCCTGACAGAGACAGAGAGGAGGAGGACGGGTCTCAACAGAGTCTCCCCCGCCACGATCCCCCAGGCCTTCCTGGCCAGCTACCGTCACAGCAGGTCTCCCGGGCTCATTGGAGAGCTCAACCTTGAACCGAACCTCGGTCTTCTACGGGGCTCTCTGCATGGCAGTGCTGCCGCCCTACCACTGGCCTCGGGACTGGGCCACGGACCAACGTGCGTGTCTCCGTTTTGTCAAAACTGTCCTGGCTGTATAAAATATAAAACTCAGAAAAAATTGGGCAAAGGGGATACCAGAATTCTGTACAATCTTTGTAACTTTTTAATATACCTAATGTTTTTCCAAAAACAAGAATTTTACTGAAAATACACAGAAAAATGAGAATAAAAAAGAGGTGTGGCAACAGGTGGCATGGAGGTTAAGGCACTGGATCCCACATGTCCAGCTGAGTGGTTTGAGTCCCAGACCTGGAGGCTTGGGAATCATGCTGGGTGTGCGTGTGCGTGTGCCCCAAATCCCAAGACGAGAATGGAAGAGAAGGGACTACAGAGTGGCCATCACCCCTGGGGGTGATTTCTCATTCCCCCCACCCAACATCTGTCTCTCTCTGGTGAGCACACATGCCCTATAGCAAATTAAAAATTGATTAATTAGGGGCCGGCAGGTGGTATGGAGGTTAAGGGTGCTGAACTCCCACATGGCCGAGCGCGGTTCAAGTCCCAGACCTGGTAGCTTGCTTTCCCACTTTCTCTCTCTTTCACTCTGTTCCTCTCTGGTCAAATGAAAAATAAGTAAATAAATAAAGTTAAATAAAATAATTATTTTTAAAAAAGGAAAAAGTTTGTGAAGAAGTAATGGTTTAAATACACTAATTAATTAAAATAATTTTTGAAAAAGTTAAAAGAGCTCAGGATTATACATACACACACACATACTGCCTTCAACGACAGAAAACTACGACTATGTACCAAACTGGGGAGGCTGGAAAAGCATACTCCTGCTCTTTGGGGACCGTGTGCACACGCGTGTGTACACCTGTGCGGTCCCTTCTCGCTGTGTAGTTCCTCGGTCTCGCTGAACAACTGGCTAGCAGGTGTACAGATTCGAAGTGGTTGGACAGGATCTGGAAGTGCCCACATCCTAGTTGTCTAAGAAGGATTTTTATTTTTTCAGCATGTGTAAGTTTCATTTTGGGAGTAAGGGAGACATTTCCTATAATAACTTTCATGGTACTCATGCCTCGCAGACTATATTTAGAATTCCATAGTACAAGAAATTAAATATTACTTTTTCAAGAAAGGATAGTTTCTGCTTATTTTGGGCGGAGCACACTCAGACGGAAAGAATGTAAAAAGGGCTTTTCGGTTGTCAGTGACTTATGCCTGCAGAGGAGCACATGCCTGGAAAACCTAGTCTTGCCAGCTGTCTTCAGGGGCGCTGGCTCTGGGCCCTGGTGGTATTAAACGGGCAGGAACCTTGGGGGGAACCTGGGGGAGGGGAGCTCCTGCAAAGTGGCTTCACTCTAGCTACGTCTACACTCACCTACTTCTTTAAAAATGATAAAAAACATCATCTTGGTTAGGGCTGTCAGACTTTGGAATGTGCCATGATTCTGAAGATGCCTTGGCTGCCCCTGCAGCTCCCCCAACTCCCCTCAGGGCAGTGGTCACGCACACAGAGGGGCAGCTCAGGAGGCTCCTTGGCCTCCCTATCCCCCTGTGCGGTGGATCAAAGGTGTGTGGCTCTGTCAGTCACCAGATTCCCTCCACCCCCGCCTCGTCTTTCTCCTGTTCCAGGCCCGATTTCCACTGTCTGCCTTGCTGAAATTTCCCTACTGAGGGATGGTCTAGAAAAAAGCAGAGACCGTCCCTTCCACTCAGAGTCTAGACTGCATCCATGCCTCACGGCAGACCAGAGCCAGTCTCCCCTGCCCCGTCTACTAACAGGAAAGGAGTTTCGCTTGGGGATTTGTCCTCTGCTTCCCAGGAGCGCTGCTAGGCAACACCAATGGGCAGAATCTGAGTCCCTGTATCTCTCTGCACCTGGAACACCGTGGAGACACCTGTCACAGCATTTGCTGGTGGCCCTACGTGAAGCTCCGTGTGAGAATTTCCTTTCAGAGTCTAGTGAGCTTGCGCGCTGGAGTCTACCAGGCTGGGTTCGAACGCTGGCTTTCCGCTTCCTAGCTGTTGGAATGTTTATGCCTTTGTTTCCTCGTCGGTGATACTGAGCTAATACTGCTCAGCCCACCAAGCTTTTGGTGAGGATGAGCATCAACAGGATCGAAGGCTGTACAACCATGCCTAGGAGGGACTTAGCACCCGGTGAACATTCCCTACTGTAGCTGATCTATCGTGAAGCCTGTGGAAAGCCCGTCCAGGCCACAGGACCTGGGAGGCTTTGCCTTGTGCACTGTGTGATCTGTAGAGAGCAGTTCCGAGGGACCAGCAGTTGGTATAATGGCTATGTTGCTGGACTCCCATGTAGTCGACTGCAGTTCGAGTCCCTGACCCAGTGGCTTAAACTCACACCAGGCGTGTGTGCGTGTGCCCAAGATCCCAAGAGGAGAATGGAGAAGAAGTGATTGCGGTGTGGCCATCCCTCCTGGGGGGTGATTTCTTGTTTTCTGTCTCTCTGTCTCTCTCTGTCTTTCTGGTGAGCGCACGCGCCCTATAGCAAAAACCTCTCAAAAAAAAAGAAAGAAGTTCCGAAACGCTTTCCCTCCCCACATGCTGCTGGTCCTCAGTTGTGATGGTAGCTTTCTACCACAGGGGGTCTTCAGAATGTCAGGTGAGATTGAGGTAGTCGGAAGCATAAACAGTCTGCAAAAGTCCTTTAGAAATTCAGATCTATCCTTGTAGACATCCATACCATTCGTGAACCTCAACCTTGAAGGAAATCATCACCAAGAAGGTAGACACCCAAAACCCACCTGTAGGTCTTTTTTTTTTTTTTTTTTTTTTTTTAAGGTTTTTGCCTTAGGGTGTGTGTGCTCACCAGAAAGAGAAATAGAGAGTGACTGGGAAAATGAGAAATCACCCCCCGGGGGGATGGCCATGCCACAATCTCTTCTTCTCAATTCTCCTCCTGGGATCTTAGGCACGCATACACATGCACCCAGAGTAATTTTCAAGCCACCAGGTCTGGGACTTGAACTGAAATTGGCCATGTGGGAGTCCAGTGATGTAACCACTATGCCACCTGCTGGCCCTACAGGTCAATTTTAATAACTGCAGGATCCTATGATCCGAAGAGTCATGTTTTCATTCCTTCTCTCCAATCTGATCTTTTCTTACTCTAGGTACTATTCCAACCTAGACTGAAGCAAGGATTATTTCCTTTTATCTTCTGCACCTTTTTAAAAAGGCATTAGTACTTTATAAGTTGCTATGGTTTGAATGTGTCTTTCCAAAGTCACGTGTGAAGATCTGGTGAGCCACTGTGAAGGTATTAAGAGGGTAGAAACCTACCCCAACTATGAATGAGATTAAGAGGTATCGCCTTTGAGAAGTGATCGGCCTTGGATAAGGTTATCAGGGTGAAGCCTGCTCCCTGAACACTGGCAGGTTAATAACAAGAGGAAATGAGACCAGAACAATGACACAGATACAGACCCCACACTCTTGCCCTCTGCTATGTCGTGATGCAGTGAGAAGATCCTCACCAGACTGATGCAATGCTCTTGCACCTCTTAGCCTCCAAAATCGTGAGCTAAATAAACTTCGATCTCTAAAATAACCCCGATTCTCGTCTTTAGGTTATTAGCAACAAAACAAAACTAGAACATAAACCTTCTCAGACCTCTCATGGAACAAAGTAGGATAGAAATAAATAATACAATAAGGCCCTTTTTTGTTTGGAACTAAGCTCAGCTTTAGCAATGGATAGCAAAGTTGTGCCTCCTTATTTACACAAATTCATACCAGGTGTTGGAACAGACACACTGGCAATATAGAAAGCTGGCAGATACGGAATTCTGTAAGCATTACAATGCGCAGTGAGTGCGAAAGAGAAAGCCCAACCCACTGGCTTGGGTATAATTTACCTAGTCGTCTATTTCTGTTACCAATTCTATCTTGATTTCACGCATTACCCTCCTCACCCACTCCTGTCAACCTCACACTCTGGCTTCACAGATATCGCTGCCCAGCCCTCAGTGGGGAGGACAGACCTGTTAATGCTTGTCCCTCCTCCCCAGCCTTTGCCGGCAGACCTTACAGAACACCTGGTAGCAAAGCAAATTATTCACAGCCCGCCTTCCTGTTTCTCTGTCTCCATTCTTTGACATAAAACTTATCTTTAAAGACCAGCATGTTAGCAGCAGCCTGAGGATCTGTTCAGAATCCCGCTGGCTCTAGAGTGGCCATTGTCTTAGCTAGCAGGCTGTGCTCAGAATGAAGCCGAGTTGCCCAGGAGCAGCGGAGATTTCACTGGCAACCCTGAGAGTCTTACAGAACTTACCAGCAATCCGGTAGTTCCAGATAAAGGAGTCAAGGTTTGGAACCTGCATGGTGTTCCCACTTAACTACTGCTTGGGAAAACTGCTATCGTATTCATTGTGCAGATCTGCTTTGGGATTCAGAACAAACAGAAAGGATCTAGAAAGAGTCTTCTTTGCCCTGACACATGGTGCAAGGAGGGGAGGGGAGTGGAGGGGAGGGGAGGGGGAGGGGAGGGGAGAGGATGTGCTCAAGAGGACGGGGGAGTGTTCCATGGTGGTGAGAAAGGAGTCAGACCCCGTTTGTAGGTAGACAGGACAGGGACCCCCAAGAAGAGAGCCACTGTGCTGTGTAGCTTTTTCTTAATAAATTTTTTCCTCTTGTTAATTTTCTCTCCCAGATGCCATACTTCTTTGCCTTTAGTCATGTAAGTCTGATTTCTTAAGAATTTATGGCCCCAGGGCTGGCAGGTGGTGTGGTGGTTAAGGCGCTGGACTCCTCCATGACTGACTATGGCTATGCTTTGAGTCCCAGACCTAGTGGCTTACTTTCTCACTTTCTCTCTCTCTCTCTGTCTCTCTCTGGTGAGCATGCATGCTCTTTAGCAAATGAATAATAATAATGATGATAAATAAAATGAAACAAATCAGTCTTTAAAACACAAATTTATGGCCCCTTGCTATAGGACTGAATTATACAAAAGCCAAAAAGCCCGTTGACATAGCATGGCGCACACAGATAATGTAAAGGTTTTATCAAAAAAAACAGAATGCGGCATGACGAGGAATAAGTTCCAAGATTCATATCACCAGACCCTTCCCCCCCCAAATTAATAGAAATAATGATTTTTCCAAATCAAAAGCAAAAGTCTTTGAACAAACAAGTTACCAAATCAGTCACCATGATGGACAGTTGCAATACTATGAGACCACTCTAAGATACAGCATAACCTATGGGACACAGGTCTCCTGTCACCAGAAAACACATGCACGGGTCTCTCCCAGCTGGGGTGTAAACCCAAGACCCAAAACACCTGGCGGCGACCCATTTCAGGACCCCTCCCTTCTTGGGAGCTCTGTTTTCCCTTCCCTCTCCTTCAATTAACTCTCTGCTTTACTATCCCCTCCCTGTGTCCATGTCTCTAATTCATCAGGAGTGTGAGACAAGAACCTGGTCAACTTGTGGCTCCAGATTCGGCACTGGGGTTGGGCCCAATCAACCCAAATTCCCATGTCATGAGGGCTGAGTACCAGCAAGTGCTCTGGCCATGGGCCCACAAAGCTGGCACTGTGGGTTCCCCAGCAAAAGTCAGAAGCGAAGGGAGACAAGTCTGCCCTCATGTTCCCTTATGAAACCTCTGTACCGAACTTGTGTTTATGACAGGGAAGGCAAAGCAGGTGCCCCTCACACAGGTGTGAGGCTGCTCTGGCCTCGGAGGTGGGCATGAGGGGTCTTGCACCTCACCTGTTCAACCTCTCTCCCATTGCTCTACAAGACAGAACCTGGGATTATAGTTCAGGGCTTCTGAAGCCCACTCATTTGAAAATAATCTTGACTTGTGACATTAGACAAAGAGCTGATATAGTAAGACACAGGCAGAATGCGGACGTGATAAAAAAAGTCTCTTCAACTATAACTCGATGATTTATATGAACTGGGCCATGATCCAAAGTCACTAATTGCTATTTTCTCCCCCAAAGACGATTGTTCTTTATATTTTAAAAAGGCTTAACATTTTGAAGTGATCACACATGCATCGCTTTGAGGCCAGAATACAAGCTGGGTGTTGAAAGCACGTTTCTTACCCACCTTGGCCTCTGGGTCACTGTTGATGCTACCAGAGTCGTTGTCATCAGCATGTGGAGGGTTTCTAGGAAGAAAAACAGGACACGGGACTTAGAATCCTACCGCCCTCCAGTGGCACAGGGCCACACCTGACGCAGACCCTTCAGCATCTTACCTGAGTTTCAAAGAAGCATAGCGTAGTGTTGCTCCTTCAAACTCTTTTAAACTGGGGTCTGGGTTAACTGTGGCGGCGTGCAAATCCTAGAGAAAAACAGAGCCCTGTTAATGTGTGATGGGCGGGAGCCAGGGCATTGCGTCATAGCAAAGGGGAGAAAGGCCCTCCCGGTAAGAGGCAGAGAGTGGACGTGAGCTAAGGCAGGAAACGCATGCAAGGGCTGCTGGGAGCTGCTGACTCCGAGTAGGCGCCTGTTTGCACAGAACAGGAGCCCTGGGGCAGTCAGCGGGGTCATTCACAACAGGGGACATCACAGAAAGGCAACATGAGTGTGAGCTGAAGGCCCCTCGCAAGAAGCCCCATCGCTCCGTCCCTGCAGAGTGCATGATGTTCACGAAGAAGAAAAATATACAGCCACAGCCATGCAGAAAGGAAAAAAAATATTAAATGAGCTGAAATCCGACAAGATACTTGCCTTCCAAATGTCACTATTAATCTTTCCCCCATTCAGAACAGCAAAATCACTCCATGGCTGTTTCTAGACATGTAATTATTCACATGGGAAAAAGCACATTGATTTAAAGGAAAAGTAAAAGAAAAAAAAAGAATAAAAAAAAAAAAAAAACACAAGACACTGTTGTTAGCATTGATATTCCAAGGATGGGTTAGGGAACAAATTAACTCTCACAGTAACTCTGAGCTCACTTTCTTTCAAGTCTGGAATAGCACCTGAAGGCTAAGCTTCAGGGAGAAGGGAGGCTGTAACCGCTTACCAAAACAAGTGACCGGACAGTATTAGAAGCAGACAGTGAAGTTATTTCTAAACGTGGTCTTACACGCAAACATGCTTCCCAGTGCAAAATGACTAGCACACCGCATTCCAGAGTCACATTTTCCCCACTATAAATGACCCAGAATGGAATGAAGACTGATATGTGCTGCTTTGGAAAATTATGGGAAATGCCCATGGTTCGGGGCATGGAAAGTTGGGTATGAAGTTATTTTTATTTTAAAGTAAAAAAGGAGAATGTAGGAGAACAAGGGTTAGGAAGGAGTCCTGACTGACATTTTGCTGACAGTGAACCCGAACCCAAATAGCTCTAAGGGATTGAACACGAATGGCTCAAATTCATACAAATTCTTCCTTGTACATAAGCCTCTTCACAAACTAACACTTGACCACAAAATGAGTTTCGAAATGTAATTATGGTAAAAGGAAGAAGTCCTGCTTCACTAGGGGACCTCTTGCTAACATTTTCAACTCTGAAACAACTCCTTCCATCCACTTCGGACAGCGAGGAAATGCCTTCTCTCTGTACTTTGTGGGGTGAATATTCAAATATTTCTCATGGATGATTGGGGGAAATATATGAACCTGGTAGAACCCCAGGGGGCTCTTATGAATTAATTTTACTGACTTGTCAGACAAATTTTTTTTCCTTAGGGAATAAACAATGGAAACTGTTCAACTAGAGTTCTTGGAAAATGAGGAGTACTGAATGGCCCATAACGTCTACTTATAATGTTAGTGCACTTGTTAAAACCACTGATGACAGGGCCCAGCAATTAGCGTAACGGCTATGTTGCTGGACTCGCATGTGGTCGACCACGGTTCGAGTCCTGGACCTGGTGGTTTAAACTCATGCTGGGTGCGTGTACGTGCATGCCCAGGATCCCAGGAGGAGAATGGAGGAGAAGGGATTGAGGCGTGGCCATACCCCCTGGGGGTGATTTCTCGCTTTCTGTCTGTCTTTCTGGTGGGCGCACATGCCCTATAGCAAAAACCTCTCCAAAACAAACAAACAAACAAACAAAGACTGATGACAGAACATGCTAAGGTCACATGTCCCACGTGTAGACAGATGTATCTGTTTAACTCTGCAGGGCTCGGTGAGAGCAAAACACTGCGGATTGAGACCCGACCTCACTGCACAGTGGGTGTTGCTTTGCTCATTTTCTCGGGTGAGGCCCCTGAGTCGCACAGCTTCTAAGCAAGAACTTAGATTTTTGTATTTATCTTTTAAAATATTTTCTCTTGGGCCAGCCAATGGCACGGTGGTAGAGGTGGTTGGATCCCACATGGCTGACCTTGTGGTTCAAGTCCTGGACCTGGCAGTTTGAGAAACACATTGGGCACGTGTGCTTGTGTCCCAAATCCCGAAAGGAAGAAGAGATGGAGGACAAAGGATTGTGGCGTGGCCATTCTTTATGCTGGGTGCTTTCTCGCCTTCCCTCCCTCTCTCTTGTTCTCTCTCTGTCTCTCTGTCTCTCACCAGTGAGCACACATGCCCTCTGGCCAAAATTTTAAAATTTCTCTTATTTATTAAAAATTTCTCTTATTTCTAGGGCCAGCAGGTGGCATGGTGGTTAAGGGTGCTGGACTCCCACATGGCTGACTATGGTTCGAGTTCTAGACCTGGCAGCTTGCTTTCTCACTTTCCCTTTCTCTCTCTCTGATCAAATTAAAATACAATAATAATAACAAATATAATTAGTTGAATAAATTCTTTAAAAATTTCATGTATCTTTCATATTAAAAAAAATTTTTTTCTCTTATTTCTTGACACAACCCCTTACCTCTCCACGTATGCGACCCTCAAAAGGATGCTCGGTCTTCACTGAGTTAATAACTCAGGAGACTCTTAACCCGCTGGCTCGGAGGAACTACAAACCCTTGAAAAGAATGCAGGGTTTCATGCATGTGTGTTTTTCTGGGGAAAAAGCCCAACTTTTCTCATCTTTTCAGAGGCGACAGTGACCGAAAGATTCCCAGTCACCACTGTAAAGGTATGGACTCGAATGCTAAGGACGTGAAATATCAAGTAGGAAGTAAAATCTGAAGCTAGAATTTCATCTGAAAAAAAGGAAAAGGAAATATGCCTACTTAGTTCCAAATCGTCATTACTGTTCACATGCACGCAGTGTGAGTTTTGCACTTACGCTGAACTTTGAAAAAAGAGACCAGATGATGAATTAAGAAGCCTTGAGGTTGGAACAGCAGTTGGCGTAATGGCTATGTTGCTGGACTCCCATGTAGTCGACCACGGTTCGAGTCCCGGACCCGATGGCTTAAACTCATACCGGGCGCGTGTGCATGCGTGCCCAAGATCCCGAGAGGAGAACGGAGGAGAAGGGATTGTGGCGTGACCATCCCCCCTGGGGAGTGATTTCTCACTTTCTGTCTCTCTGTCTCTCTCTGTTTTTCTGGAGAGCGCACACACCCTACAGCGAAAACCTCTCCAAAAAAAAGAGAAAGAAAAAAGAAGAAGCCTTGAGGTAACTGAGTCCTTGTGAGAAAGGAGGGTGTCTGACAAAGGAATCTGAAATCAGCACATATCCTGAAGAGGCTTTGTCTTAGGACTGAAGAGGGTGGAAAAAAGAGTATTTTCTACAAGTACTCAGAAAAGCCTCTGACTCTTAATTAAAAAAAGTTCTCCATAATGTGTATGTGGGTTTACAAATTTTTAAGTCTATTTGCTTTTGGGACATAGGGCCCCCCTAAAGAAAGAGCTGGGTACAGTTCTCAGACCACATCACCCCAGCTCTCAGGCTATGGGAACATCGGTCACCTGGCAAACTTCCAACCTTCACTTTTTATGGATTGAAATAAACAAAGGTCCCATATGGTGATTTTGCAAAACTGTACAATACCGTGCACAACTCTAGAGAAACTCTTTATCACGGAGTTCAAGTAAGGCAGATAGAAACCAGCATTATTTATATATGCTGTGACTAGTCCAATAAGTTTTTCTCTTCTACTTATATTTCTACATCTTTATTTACATCAAGGGTGAGAAACTCTACCCCCCTCCATAAATGATCAGAATTTTTGTTTTTAAAATGAAGGTCAACAAAGAACAAAACCACTTTGTCTTCAATTTTACGACATGCATAGTCTATCTATCTAACAGTCCGTTCATTCAGGATTTTTTTCCAATGCAGGAGCGTATTTTCCACATCTGGCTAATAATTTTAAGCTAAGAATTAAAAGCAAAAAAAAACAAAAAAGGACCAACAGAGATTCTTTAGTTCGCCCTTCTTTTCTTTTCTTTTCTTTTCTTTTCTTTTCTTTTCTTTTCTTTTCTTTTTTTAACAGAGCGATTTTTGCCACAGGGTGTGTGTGATTGCCAGAGAGACAGAGAGGGAAAGTGAGAAATCACCCCCCAGGGGGGATGGCCACACCGTAATCCCTTCTCCATTCTCCTCCTGGGATCTTGGGCACGCACGCACATGCGCTCAGCATGACTTTGAAGCCACCAGGTCCAGGACTCAAACCACAGTCAGCCACGTGGGAGTCCAGCGACGTAACCCCTATGCCATCTGCTGGTCCCTAGATTCTTTAGCTCTACAGAAAGTCTGTAGCCACCTCAGTCTGTAGTCTGAGTGCTTGGGGTAGGAAATGAAGAGAAGAGACAAAAAGAAAGACAATAAAAAAAGCTAAGAGCAAAATGCCCCAGGTAAGACAAAGACACAAAGCTGGGGGGGAAGGGAAAACGGACGGACAGAGACTCTATGCCATGGACAACCCCCCAACGAGTAACCTTCCTGGTACAGCTGCAGCCTGTATAGCGGGGCAGAACCCTGAAGTCGATGGTGCGAGCTGGGGACACTCTGGGTGCTGTCCTCACTTCACTCAGGCTATAGCGCTTCTTCCTTTGATCATGGTGATGGTGCTACATTCTGGGAGAGCCCTGGCCTCATTCAGCTCCTCAGAGATGGTGTGTCGGGGTCCTGACCGGCCTCCATGGTCCTCAGCACACGCAGTGGAACGAGGTGGACCCGCTAAGGAAATGCAATTGTACCACCTGGACTCCCGAGAACTTTCTTCTTCTCTACGCTCTTCTGGGGTCTTGGAAAGCCATTCCACGTGAACAGTAATGACCACTGCCCTTCTGCTGGGCAGAGGCCCGCGTTAGAGTAGACTCTGACAATGTCAATAGGAATAGGCCGTCTTGGGACTGGAGTCTCGGGGTCTGGGGAAGTTCCCACAGGGAACTCTCTTTGGGTGTCTCCCCAAAAGCATGTTCTGGGAACTTTATCCCCAACGTAGGGAAGTAGGGCCAAACAAAAATTGTGCAGGTCCTGAGGACTACACCTCTTCAATGGATCAATGTCCATTCTAAAACGGTTTGAGGATGCGAGATCCGTCTCTTGATTTCTCTTCACCTCTCCTTCCCTTCTCCCACAGGGTAAGGTGACCAGAAGGTCTTCCCTAGATGTGGCCCCTCAAACTCGAACTGCTCAGCTTCCAGAGTGGTGAGCTAATACATTTCTGCTCCTTGTAAGTTACCCAGGCTGTGCTATTCTGTTCGAGCAGCACAGACTGGACTATGGCGGGCTGCTAAGAAAATCTCTATGGAGTGGAATTAAAGTGCAACCAGAACGTAAGACCGGGAGGTGAGACCTGCTGAGACCTGGGTTGGGAGAAAAAAGCCCTGGAAAGTTCCACAGCGGTTCTGACAGAAGCTGCAATCAAATCATGTCTGTGTACACGTCAAAAGTTTTGCAGTGGACGTAGCCAACTGGCAGGCCAGAGTTCAAATCCTGCTCCTGCTTCCATGTCCCCTGTGACCTCAGTTCTCTCATAATCGAACACGGCTAACTCCAGTCCGCGTGTGGCTAAAGTAAGACCAAGAACGCCGGTTCTCAGCACAGGGACCGACTGGCCCAAGGGGTCCTGGAAATGACCATCTCCTCATCCTCTACTCTCTTTCCATGGAGGAAGAAGGTTAGGAGGCTACATGGTACTATTTTTAGACATTCCTATCCTGTTTGTCAAGATCTGAGCCTTGGTGGGGGACCTTGATGACAGCGGCAGTAAACCCCGAACTCCGGAATTCCAAGTCGTCCAGGGAGGGCTGACCTCTGTGAGCATGTATATTTTCTCTGTCTTTAAAAAATGCTCTCTGCGGTTTTAGTGCATGCACGACCATCAAAGAGGAAAGCATTTTGGTTGATCACACAGACACAAGCCAGAACAGTTTAAAAATCAAACTCACGAGCAGATGAAAAACAAATGCAATTAAACCCGCCCTCCATGAGTAGCAATGGCATGTAGGTTGCACAATTGAGAGTGGGCAGGTGTCCCGGAGCCGGGTGCTGGCTTAGCCGCAGCAGCCCGCAGCTCTCCGGGGTATGAGGCTTGTTTACCCCTCCACCCAGCGAACACGCGGGGACTCTACTACATTCAGGACTATGCCAGGTGTTGGGGACCTCGGGGACCAGGCCCAACACCCAAGGAGCTTCCGCAGGGCGAGGGACGAGCTCTAAGTAACAAGACTGCCGAGGGAAGCAGTGGGATCGAGGGCTTCCGGGGCTCGGGGGAGAGGCATAGCCCCTGGGAGATGCTAGGCTGAGATCGGGGACACATAAATACCCACCGGGGACTAGTCACTACAGGATCGGCTGTTTAGGAAGGGGCTTTAAAATGTTTACGAAAAAACGAAATTAAAGTATAGTTTGCTTTGGTGTAAAAAAGTCCATGCATAGTTTTTTTAGTTTTTTTTTTCCCTCGTAATATGCATTTTCCATGAACTTTTATTTATTTATTTTTTTAATGATTTTGCCATAGGAAGCATTTGTTCGCTGGAGAGAGACAGAGGAAAGTGAGAAACCACCCCCAGGGGGACAGCTATACCATGATCCCTTCTCCTCCACACACACATACACACAAGCACTCATGCACACACACACACACGCACGCACACACATGCCTGACCTGATTCTGAAGCCACTGGGCCCAGTATTTGAACTGCGGTCAGCCATGTGGGAGTTTAGTGCCTTAGACAGCACACCACCTGCTGGCCCTTCCGTGAACTTTTTGACGACCCCTGATACTTAGCATGCAACCCCTGGAAAGGTTAGGTAAGGGCAGAGAGCCTGCTTCAGTGGCCTGAGGTGGGGCCTAGGCATCACTGTGTTTTACAAGCCCAGAAAGGCCTCTGGGCTGCTCTCGGCCCACAGCCCAAGAAATCCTGCCCTACCCTTCACTAGGTCCTTCTCCAAGGTTCTTTCCTGCCCTGAAATGTCATGACTACTTGACTGGGTCAAGAAGTACAGTAGGGTCAGTAAGTGGTCTGGGGGTTAGGGCGCCGGACTCCCACATGGTCGACCGCAGTTCAGGTCCCAGACCTGGTGGCTTGCTTTCTGGCTTACCCCCCGTCTCTCTCTGGTAAGCGCCTGAGTCCTATAGCACATTGAATAATAATGCTAGTGACAATAATAAGTAAAATTTAATTCTTTAAAAAAATAAAGGACACTGATGACAGAACAGCTGGGTTCTGGGGGTATCTGTGTTGGTCCTCTGGGGAGTTAGCTGTCCAGGGCACCCACGGAGGCCATGAGCAGGTCCCCAAGCACAGGGTGACTGCCCACCAAGAAGGGGTCGCAGTGTGAGGACGATTCACCCTCCCTGCCCTAGACCCGCCGTTTCCACATTCTCTTCTGAAGCCCAGAAACATCTTCCCTTGAAAAGATCAGAAGAAAGACTTGGCTACGGGCCCACAGTTATTCATAAAAATAAATTGTGTGGCTTTTTCTTCTCACTCGATTTCGACATCCAAGTCATCTAGGAGGTAATTTGGAACCAATAAACGGTTTGGGGGGTGGGGGAAGAGCCCCGGGTGCCAAATCTCAGCAGCAAATGCTTCCTGGCCGGTTTATAAACTTGCAAAAATACTGTTGGCATCCGCGGTGGAAACATTAGTCGATGTGCTTCACACTTCGCAAGGGAACTTTGGAACGTGAAATGTAAAAATCTCCAAACTGTAAGGGAGACTTCCGTCCTAAACTTCGGTGAAGTCAACAGATTTGGCACTTATTTATTTGATTTTTTTTTTTTGAAGCCAGCTCAGGAATAAGCTGAATAAAAGATGCATTTCGAACATGACATATTATGAGTTTCTTCTCTCCCTTAACACTGTTCTCTCTCATGTCTCAAAATGAGTTGAAATAAGATCCTATTGAAGGATCAAAGAAATGCTGTTAAGAGAAATCATTCGTTCTCTGCAAGTGTCATTAGCACCTGAGACAATGTTACTAAAAGAAATCACATTCTAGAAGCCTCTGTATGGGACAGAACTCTCTCTCGGGGTGGGAGGAAGAGACTCCAGAGTCTCCCGTCCTCTCTGACATGCAGTAAATACCTCGTATGTCTGTCACAAAGCACGGAGTGGGAGTAGGGGTGAGCACACCAGCGTTGAAGGTCGACCTACCACGGATCCGCTGTGTGAGCCTGAGCAAGCTCCTTAACCTCTCTGTGCTCAGTGCTGTCAGGATGGGCATGATGATGGCTGTACCAGAGGCGTGAGGTTTTAGGAGCAGTAACGGGCCGAGGCATTAGCTTGGCACTGGGAGTAGTGGATGGCTCTTGGTGCATCTGGTGGCAGTGCAGCGTCTCTGCATCTGGGTAATGGCAGGCTGGGTCTTTTCCCAAGTCTCTCACGCCTCTTCTCCCGACCTGCTCACCCCTTTGTCATCATAATTTTCTTATTCTTTTTTTTTTTTTTTGAGAGGTTTTTGCTATAGAGTGCGTGCGCTCGCCAGACAGACAGACAGAGAGAGACAGAGAGACAGAAAGTGAGAGATCACCCCCCAGGGGGGATGGCCACGCCACAATCCTTTCTCCTCCATTCTCCTCTCGGGATCTTGGGCATGCACACACACACGCCCGGCGTGAGTTTAAGCCACCGGGTCCGGGACTTGAACTACGGTCAAGTATGTGGGAGTCCAGCGACATAGCCATTATGCTAACTGCTGGTCCCCATAATTTTTTTTTTTTTTGAGAGGATTTTGCTATAGGGTTCATGAGACAGAAAGTGAGAAATCACCCCCCAAGGGGATGGCCACACTGCAATCCTTTCTCCTCCATTCTCCTTTCAGGATCTTGGGCACGCACACACATGTGCCCAGTGTGAGTTTAAGCCACTGGGTTTGGGCCTCGAACTGCGGTCGACTGCATGGGAGTCCAGCAACATGGCCATTACGCTAACTGCTGGTCCCTGTCATTATAATTTTTATTGCCTTTTTTTTTTTTAAAAAAAAAAAAAGGTTCTTTGCCATAGAGTTAGTGTGTTTACTGGAGAGAAATAGAGAGTGAGACGGAAAATGAGAAACACCTTTGGGGTGGGGGGTGGGGATGGCCACACCAAAATCCCTTCTCCTCCATCCTTGCCTCAGGACTTGGGGCACGTACACACACATGCCTGACATAATTCTCACCCACTGGGTCCTTGAATTGTAGTCGGCCATATGGGAGCTCAGCACTGAAACATCTACGCCCCCTGCCGGCCCCTTTATTGCCTTTCAAATCTGCTTGGCTCTGACTTAATGAACAGCCTTATGAGCAATGGGACTATGTGTATTCCAGGAACAACGGAAAGGTTGACCTGAAGACTATCCCGTGGGTCTACCAAAGTGCTGGACACACCCGAGTCTCTCTCTCTCTGAAACGTCTAACACACATCCATGAACAAAGTTGTGTAGAGAGACAGGCTTTGTCAACGTGCTGGTGTGGTTTGCAGCAGGAGAGAGGTGTGGAATCAGGAGGAGAGGCGAGCACACCGTTGAGTCGGGGGCCGCTGCACCCCACACTAACACCAGCTGGTAGCTGCACGACTCCCCCTGCCTGGATTACCATGTTCCTTAAGTGTGGGACACATGAGCTCTCTTGTCTGTCACATGAGAGTCTTGAGAGGTTCAAGAGGGATGATGTTTATAAAAATACCCTGAAAACCACAACAAATCGCGATGGCGGTGAGAGGAGGTGAGGGGGCAGTCCTCAGAGCCTGGGCAGAGCCCGGAGTGGAAGATGGGACCGTGGAGGAGGAAGACATGGCAAGTGGGAAGAACAGGTGGAAGCGGGCACCCGAGGGGGGCTTAGGGACAGAGACTAACCCCGCTACCTGACAGCTCACCCAGGCTGCCTGCCCACCGGGGCGGCCTGCTTCCCAAGACCTTCCGCAGAAAACAGGGAAATACAATTCTACTATCTATTTTTTTTTTTTTTTTGGAGAGGTTTTTACTATAGGGCGCGTGCGCTCACCAGAAAGACAGAGGCAGAGAGACAGAGAGACAGAAAGAGAGAAATCACCCCCCAGGGGGGTGGCCACGCCGCAATCCCTTCTCCTCCATTCTCCTCTCGGGATCTTGGGCACGCATGCACAAGCGCCCGGCGTGAGTTTAAGCCAACAGGTCCGGGACTCGAACCGCGTTCGACTACATGGGAGTCCGGCGACATAGCCATTACGCTAACTGCCGGTCCCTACTATCTGTTTTTTTTTAAAGCCTGTAAAAACCCAAGCCCTGTCAGCCTCAGGATGCCCGCCTCGGCTCAGCGGGCTCCCTTTAAGAAGAACCTCATTTCTTCCAAGTACAGGGACGTGGGACTCCTGGCCCAGGAACTGCACCTCGAGGTTAGTCTAGCCTCCTCAGGTCTGGAAGAAGGCACAGTTAGAGTAGGCTGAAACCCCAAACCCAGGAAAGCCAAGTGAGAGGGCTCTGGGAGGTTCTGGACACGGTGTTCTGGACCCAGGGCAGCAGCCGGTCTCTGACTTCTCCGCGTCTCCACTTCCCTGTCTGTGCCATATGAATAATGACACCCGACGGCCCCTTTCACCCCGGCATTCTCGGGTTGCAGGCGCTCCGCTGGTGAAGGTGGGTAAAGCGTTGGAATAAGGAAGGAAGCCCTGGGACAGACGGAGACGCTCCCAGAGATGCCCAGAGAAAAAAGCCGCAGATGAGGAGGAGCGAGAGTGTCCGTGCCCTGTGAAAACAGCAGCTGGTCCTGGCTGGCCTGGCCTTCAGGGGGCGCCTGGGGGCAAAGGGAAGAATCTCAGGATGCAATGGGGCAGGAACAGGAAGATGATCTGTCTTTTTGTGGGAGTTTATGCTGTAGTGCACGTGCACACACCGGAGAGACAGAGAGACAGAAGGTGAGAAATCACCCTCCGGGGGCATGGCCACATCACAGCCTCTTCTCTTTCATTCTCCTCTCGGAATTTTAGGCACGCATGCACATGCACATGCACTTGGCATGAGTTTTAAGCTACCAGATCTGGGATTTGAACCATGTTCTACTACGTGGGAGTCCTGCAAATTAACCTTTATGCCATCTGCTAGTTATGCCAATTTTACTAAGTCAATAGAATACATACATACACACACACACACACACACACACACACACATATATTTTGTTTGTTCGTTTTGTTTTGTTTTGTTTTGTTTTTTTTAGAGGTTTTGCTATATGGCGGGTGCACTCGCCAGAAAGAGACAGACAGAAAGCGAGAAATCACCTCCAGGGGAGATGGCCACACCACAATCCCTTCTCCTCCATTCTCCTCTGGGGATCTTGGGCATGCACGCACATGCGCCCAGCATGAGTTTAAACCACCAGGTCTGGGACTCGAATCACAGTCGAACATATGGGAGTCCAGCAACATAGCCATTATGCCAACTATGGGTCCTCAGATCACGCCTCTTTTGCCAACCACCTTATGTTCTGGGGCATTTTGGTTCCTTCTCATTCCCTAGCACGCCAAACACAAGATGAATAAATGACTGAACGGAAGTAGCCCAGGCTATAGGACTACCTGGCTCCAATACAAAGCTGTCCAAGGCACTCAGTAAGAAGCAACAAAATCCTATATGGGTTAGTGGTGCCGAGACGTGGGTCTGACATCAGGGCAAGAACAAAGAAACCGAGGCCCTTGCCTGCCAGTGAGGGGAAAGTTTGCCCCGACCTATCACTTTAAAGACAGAGGCTCTGAAGCCAAGGCTGAGTAAATGATTCACCAACGGCCTCTGACATCAGGATTGTGATTAGAATAGAGACCTCACCGTCTTCCAGAGAAAAGCAAGTTAAATAATCCAAGACTTAGGAAATAAGATGTCTACTTTTTTTTTTTTTTTTGGAGAGGTTTTTTCGCTATAGGGCGCGTGCACTCGCCAGACAGACAGAGAGAGACATAGAGACAGAAAGCGAGAAATCACCCCCCAGGGGGGATGGTCACGCCACAATCCCTTCTCCTCCATTCTCCTCTCGGGATCTTGGGCATGTACGCACACGCGCCCGGCGTGAGTTGTAAGCCACCGGGTCTGAGACGCGAACCGCGGTCGACTACGTGGGAGTCCAGCGACATAGCCATTACGCTAACTGCTGGTTCCCTAGATGTCTACTTTTTAAGACACGAAGGGTGATCACGGTGGGAAACAGAAGAGAAACTCTACAAGTATAAGATGCAGTTCAAATGTCCGTTCAGTCCTCAAAGGAACAAAAAAATGGGCTTGTTAATGAACGAAAGATTGTACCAGAAAAAGGCACAAATGCCTGGATATCAGGGATCAACCCGCTGTTTCTCAAAAATGCCATTATTTCATTATGACCTCTGCCCACTGGAATCCCGCTGAATATTGTGTTACCGGGATTCACAAAGGTTCACTGCAGGGATCTTTACATTCATAAATGCCACAATGAGTTCTGTCATGCCTCAGTTCTTTGTTTAAACATCCAGATGTCTTCCTCAGGGATAGCACAAATTGATGTTGTTAATTATCTCTAAAAGAATGTCACTTCTGCTAAATAAATAGATGCTATTATTTTTAAAATACAAATTAAGCATTTAAGGGTTCTCAAGGGTTATTCTTGTAAGACACTCTCTCCAAGACTAATAAGAAACGTGGTAATTTTAACACGTCTGGCTAAGACAACGTTCTTCTGCATGTAAGTATTTTAAGGAGCCAGGACCATGCGATCCTATCTGGAGAGTAAGGTATGCCTCAGTGAGCCCCAGGGACTCTTAACCATTCCTCATTAACTGGTCCTTCTTGCTTTTTAGACCTTGAATGGTGTTTCAAGAGACCAAAAGCCATTAAAAAATGAAAACATCCCTGAAACATGGAGATCGCCACTCCTGAATAAGAGGAAGCGTTACTGAGGTTCAAATACACCGTGCGTGATAATCAAAACGCTTACCTAGACGACCTGTTGGAGCAGAAGCAACGAGCCTACAGGGACAGCACAAGTTATAGCCACTCTACTAAGCTAGTACGAAGGACACTCCACTTTACCTCGTTCTCTGGGGTAGGAGATGACGTTACAGAACTAAGGGACCCTTTCCTAGACCCCTGAAGATCGGCTGAGATGGAGACCGGCTGTTCCCACTGAGTCGTCCCCGTTGGGATGTGCCAGTAATAGGTCCCCGCGATGTCGCTGACTCTCTTCCAGCCGGGCGGCAAATCCGGATCCGTCTGAAACGAATGGTCACTCCACAGGTCTGCTGGAAAACGAGAGAAGAGAGAGAGTTTTAGGAAGAGAGTCTTTCAACGTCAATACCAATAGCTGGGTGAGCCCTACAGGCAGACATGTCCACGGTCCATAGGAGAGGGACTGAAATCATAACGTGGAGACAGAGGATGGCGGAACGTGTGCCCAGGGAAAGAACTAGGAGAAGAGGCTGACGCTTGAGAATACAAGGAGGCTGAAAAAGTTCCTGGAAATATAGAATTAAAGTAGATGTTTAGGAACCAGCAGTTGGCATAATGGCTATGTCGCTGGACTCTCATGTAGTGACTGTGGTTCGAGTCCCAGACCCGGTGCCTTAAACTCACGCCAGGTGCATGTGCGTGCGTGCCCAGGATCCCGAGAGGAGAATGGAGGAGAAGGGATTGCGGCGTGGCCATCCCCCCGGGGGATGATTTCTCACTTTCTGTCTCTCTGGCAAGCACACACGCCCTATAGCAAAAACCTCTGAAAAAAAAAAAAAAAAAAGGAGATGGTGCAAAAAGCTTTAAAAGCCTTGAATAGGTTTTTCATCTTATGAACATGCCAGGAGCATGCGTGCTCAACAGAGAGAAAGAAACAGAGAGAAAGACAGAGAAAGAGAAAGTGAGAAAGCATCCCTTGGGGGATGGCCATGCTGCAATCCCTTCTCCTTCAGTCTCCTCTTGGGATTTGGGACACACACATTCTGTGTGATTTTCAAGCCATCGGGTCTGGGACTCGAACTGTGCAGTTGGCCATGTGGGATCCAGCACCTTAACCTCAAGGCCAGCCCAAAGGCTAATTTATTAAGTCACCCTAATGCTCTAAGGACCCTGTGAGCAGGCTCAAAGCTTCATGAACCAGAATGAACTACCTAACAAGATGTTCATGACAACACACAGAATCTAACGAACCCCCCGTGTCATTTAGTAAGACTGATTGGTTGGCATCGGGGTCATTCCCAGCTGTAACTCTCACTTTCTCTAACAGCTTTGCATAAACGAGTGCTGCATTTATATCTGTCATGCATGTTAACAATCCCTCCCCTTTGACTGTAAACACCTATAAAGTGGCAGGGTCTTTCGTAAAACTTCAGAAAAGAAAAGCAGGTTGGAAAAGCCTTAGGTTTCAACAAGGGATCGGACTAAAAACAGGCCAAAAGCGTAAGCACAGGAAGTAGGAAGGAGGTGACAGACGATGGGGAATGGTGGGGACTGTGGCAAATAGGTAAGCACCCGTCAAGTCTAAAGGCATCTGACGTCGAAATGGTTTGAACACTGCGGGGAACAAATCAACTATAGTCAGGAATCGATGACAGATATGCTGGGAAACGTGCTGTGAGGGGATTTTATCTTGTTCAGTCTATCAGAGGACACTTACGGAAGCCTAGATGGGACAGCCCAGGACACACGCTGTAAGGTATAATCTCACGGGGACCACCACGGCGCACATGGTCCAGCATTGACCACAACGTCATTATGTGGCCCATGACTAGACACGGATTGGACAATTTCAGCCACATGTGACCTGTGTTAACATTTTATCAGTTTATGGAATAACTACTTGCTTTTAAAAATCTCATTCTGGTCCTTCTTCGAGTAGAATGTGAAATGAATGAAAGCACTATAAGAGAGAAGTAGAGGGGCCGGCAGATGGCGTGGTGGTTAAGGGCGCTGGACTCCCACATGGCCGACCGTGGTTCGAGTCCCAGATCTGGTGGCTTTCTGTCTCTCTCTCTCTCTCACTCACTCTATCCCTCTCTGGTCAAATTAAAATAAATAAAGAAATGAATAAATAAAGTTAAATAAAATAATGCTTTAAAGAGAGAGAGAGAGAAGTAGAATTAGAAAGTCTTAGAGATGAAGGGACCACAGAGGGACCACAGGCAGTTGTAGCCATGAAGATGGGCAGAAAACCAAAGACCTTTGGCCTTGGAACCAAGGCATCATTTTATTATAAGGACTAGGTCTTTTTCTTTTCTTTTTCTCTCTTTTCTTTTTCTTTTCCAGAGGGGGTAAGCTGTTGCAGGGAGAGAAAGAGAGAGCAACAGAGAACATGAGAATGCACCCCCCATGGGAGACAGTCATGCCACAATCCCCGTGATATTTCTCTCTGAGATTCGGGGCATGCACACATGCATACCCAGCATGTTTCTCAAGCTGTCGGGCCTGGGACTCGAACACTGCCGTCAGCCATGCGGGATACCACTACCTTACCCACCATGCCACCAGGTAGCCCTGCATATAAGGCCCTTTTCAGTGTGGCTGCACCAAAGAGCTCAGAGCACTTTATGTTCATTCAATGAGGATGCACGCGGGCCTTGCTCTGTGCAAAAGTCACTGGACCACGTGGGCGGGCATTGCAGGGCCCTGTCGGCCACAAGGAGTCAAAGAGAAACCGAACAAAGAGGCTGGTCAAGGCATGGGCACAGAGGTGCATTCATGCTGGAACCGCACCCCAGATTCAAATCTGCCAGAGGCAAAGCCGCCCCTTGTCTCAATTCAGGATGGAAATTTCCCGCCCCCCTCAGGAAATCCAGCCCGATCACATCCTTTCAAGCCAACCATGTTCAGCAGAAACAGGTCTAACCAAACGCGTGTTCATGCTTTTGGGTCCTGTCTCTTAGGGAGTGGAGAGGTGGTTTCAGAAGGGTTTGTTTCCGTTGTTGTTTTCAGCATCACAACTGGGACAGGAATGATAAAATTCAGAGGTCTGGGGACGAAGTTGGAGAAGACTCTAGTGAGTGGGGTCCCTGGTCTCATCCTAGAGCTCACAGACAAGGGCTCTGGGACTAGACACAAGGACACAAAGAGGGCCGGGCCGGGCTCGGACGTCTATCCTAGCCCATGTCCCCGCTGGGGCATGAGCGAGTAGGAAGAACTCACACCGCGCCAGGGCAGGAGACCATGCCAGACCTCGGGGAGGGCCTGATTCAGCAGCTTTCAGGCTGGGCTGTCTGAGGGGGCCTCTCAAGGCAGCGTGGGCAGGTCCTTGCGCCCTGGCAGGACTGCGCTGTCCTGGCTTCAACCCAATCCATTCCTTTCATGTGGTTTATATAGTAAGCTTGCGCGGAGATTCGGCTGGGATAAAATACAGAAGGGGGTTTATTTTGCTGCTCAGTATTGATCCTGATGGGTCAGCTGGTGGCACAGAGGTTACATGCTGGATCTTGTATAGATGACTTGGTGGTTCGAGTCCCAGACCCAGCAGCTTGAAAATCATGCCTGGGGCGTGTGCATGTGTGCCCAAAATCCTGAGAAGAGGATAGAGGAGAAGGGGCTACAGCGTGGCCATCCCCCCCGGGGCTGATTTCTCACTTTCCTTCTTTCTGCTCACTCTGGTGGTGAGTACATGCACCCCCCCCCCCCCCCATGGCAAAAACAAAAGAAAACAAAACAAAGCAAAAGTAGACACGGACAACGGAAACAATGACGGTGAAAGAAGAGAAGTGGCCCATGTACAATACAGCCAACAGTTCCGGAGTTCCAGAATCATTCGTAGAACCTCTTCCACTTCTTCCCGCAGTGGTTTAAGGATGGACGCCTTAGGAGGGCAGGCAGATGCCATGTCTACCTCATCCACCGTATCTCCACATCCACCATGGTGGGTGTTCAATAACAGTTATGTGGGTGTATGGACAGATGGATGGACGGGAGGAAGGAAAGAATGAATGAAGAAAGAGAGAGAAACAATGGAAGCCTGAGTTGGGCCCCTCAGTGATGGGAGTTAGAAGGTGGCACTTAATAAAAGAGGAATTCTGAAGATCTCGTTTCTGTGCAATGTCACACAGCAGAGTGACTGGGCGACCCCCAGAATGACCATCCAGTGCCTACTGTAGGTGGGGTGCGTGGGTGTCCTCACAAACAAAAGACACACAGTGAGATAAATGAGAAAGAGTCCTGGGCTCCTGACCCAGAGATCTGGAGTGGGATTTTGTTCCTTTCTTTGTACTAATAATTTCCACCAGGAAAAGCAGAAAATACGCCTTCCAGGGCCTCTCGGCCCTACCGTGTTCTATTTTGTTTAATCTCTGTATCTCCAACTTGTTTTCCTACCTTAACCATTTTTTTAAATAAATATGTTGGACCTTATTCAACGCTTCAGTGGTTTTTTTTTTTTTTTTTTGCTTCAGTGGTTTTTGAATGTTACAAATTGGAGAGATGGGAGTGCAGGGAGGAGAAACTCGAGACCTTTCCAGAACTTTCCAACCTCAGCAGCACTTCTTGTCTGGTCTCATACAAGTAATCTCCTTGAAAACAGGGATTGGTGGTGGTTGTCTTTCTTTCAGATTTTTGCCATAGGGTGCATGCACTTGCCGGAGACAGAGAGGGGGAGTGTGGGAAATCACCCCCCCAGGAGGGATGGCCACATTGCAATCTTCTCCTCCAGTCTCCTGCTGGGCTTTTGGGCACCTGCACACACGTTAGGTGTGATCTCTCAAGCCATCGGGTCCGGGACTCGAACTATGGAGTCGGCTATGTGGGAACCAACACCTTAACCACCACATCACTTGCTGGCCCCAGGATCAGTAGTTCTTTAAAATGTTTTGTTTAAACTGATATTTGAGGGGGCCAGCAGGTGGCGTGGTAGTTAAAGGCACTGGACTCCCGCATGGGCGTCCACAGTTCAAGTCCCGGACTTGGCAGTTTGCTTTCTTACTTTCTCGCTCTCTCTCACTCTCTCTCTCTCTGGTCCAACTGAAAAACAATGATAATAAATAAATAAATAAATCTTTGAAACCATACGGGCAGAGACTGTTCAGGACATAGAGACAGCACTGAAGAAGGCTGTCCTTGGTTGGGTGCACAGTGTTCAAGGCCTCAGAGACAGCGTGCAGACCAAGTCAGAAACAGACCATCCAAAGACACTCGGAGAGGAACGCTGCAGTCCCTTGGAGTCTTAGAATCACTTGGAGTCACAGCAAGGGGCTCATCTTGTGGAAAGGAGGCAGTGGCTGACAGCTTCTCAGCCCTTCCAAGTCCCAGCAGTTTGCTCGGACTGAGTATCTGTCACACACCTCCTTGGACAGATCTGCTTAGACTTCTGAAATCACAATATGATATCTTTTTTTTTTTCGGGTAGAATTTTTTTTAGCTTTATTTATTTATTTTGACCAGAGAGGGACAGAGCAAGAGAGTGAGCTAGTGAGTGAGTGAGAGAGAGAAAGGAAAGTGAGATAGCAAGCCAACAGGCCTGGGACTCGAACCATGTCAGCCATGTGGGAGTCCAGCGCCCTTAACCATCACACCACCTGCCGGCCTGTGCAACATGTTATCTTAACTTGTAGCAGAAATCTCCTCTGCACAGGAAAACTCTTTTTCTCTCCGAGTGAGCCTCTGCACCGCAGTACAGGACTCTCAGGACGTTGGGTTATCATCAGAGAGCACCCGTGGGTTCCGTCTCCATTACCCAACTGCAAAACCGGAGCTCAGACCGACTACGGGGTTTCCTTTAACTCTCTCTATAAGAGAGTTAAATCTAAGAAGGCCTAAAGAATTTTTAAAAATACTTCAATTCCCAACACAATAGATATCCTGAAACATTCACCAGCTTGCCAAAAAAGAAAAAGTATTATAAAACTAGCCATGTAAAAAAAGGGAACTTGTGGACCAAGAGGTGGCATGGTGGTTAAGGTGCTGGACTCCATATAGCCAACTCCACAGTTCGAGCCCCAGATCTGGCGGCTTGAAAATCACATCAGGTGCGTGTGCATATGTGCCCCAAATACTGAGAGGAGAATGGAGAAGGGATTGTGGTGTGGCCATCCTCCCTGGGGGGTGATTCTACCCCCAACTCCAGCACCCTGGTATCTCTCCAGTGAGTGCATGCAAAAAAAAAAAAAAAAAAAACAACTAAAGAAAAACAAAGGGAACTCGTAGGGCTGGGTGGCAGTGGAGTGGTAACAGCTAGACCCACAAGGAAACGCCCCAGGTTCACGTCCTCATGCCCTTCCTAAGCATGGTGGTCGCGGGTGTGGACCCATGACCTGGGCTGACTGAAATTGGGGTGGATCACAGCATGGAGACCTCGCTGAAGTGGGGGGGTACTTTTCTCTGTCTGTCTCTCATAGAATAAATAAACTTTAAAGAAAAAAAAAAAGGAATTTGGGCCAGCAGGTGGGGTGATGGCTGGGGTGCTGGGTCCCACACGGCTGACCCCATGGTTTGGGTCCCAGACTCGGAAGCTGAGACCAAAACACACATTGGGCACGTGCACATGTGTTCCCCAAATCCAAGGAGGAGAAGAAAGGAGAGTGGATTGTAGCGTGGCCATCCCTCTTTGGGGATGATTTCCCATTTTCCCTCTCTCTGTGTCTCTGTCTCTCTCCAGCAGGTGCAGGTACCTACCCTATGGCAAAAAAAAATTATTATAAAGAAGAAATTAATTTGTGTATACTTTCGAAGGGCCATTTGGTATGATCACTTTGGAAAAAAAAATACATAGTTACTGACTACTTAATAAAGTTGAAGACATCTCTATTCCACGGCCCAGCAATTGCACAGCGAGTGCACACCCTAGGGAATCCAGATATGAACACCAGACAACATCGCATCGCAGCCTCACTGGAGCAGCTCCGGCCTCCAAACCATCCTGACAGCTGTTGACAGCAGAATAAATGAACAAATAATAGCAAATCCAATAAACAAAGCAGCAGAAAGAGTCCCACACCGATACACACACCAGTCTGGTTGACGATCACAAACACGCTTCTCTGATAAGAGAAGCGTTCTCTACGCTTCCATCTGAACAAAGTCCAAGAGCTAGACTCTACTTAGGGATGTGGCTATAGACACTAAATCTGTAAAGAAACATGGGGATAATGTAACACAAAAATGAGACCAATGACTACCTGGAGGGGGAAGGAGACAGCGAGGGTCACAGACGGTACTTCGAGAGTCCCTGTTAGTATTAGAAATACTTGATATCTTGACCTGGCTGGTGGGAACATGTATGTTGTCTTTATAATTTTTTTGTTAAACTGTACATTTATGCATATGGGTGTTTCTGTAGGTGCGTATCTTGTTTTTCACAATTAGAAGAGACACTTCAGTAGAATTTGAACATCAAAAGTTTCAGCTGTTTTTTAAAAAGAGGTATGCCAAGGCCACCGAGTGGCATGGTGGTTAAGGAGTCAGACTCCCACATGGCCAGCTGCAGTTCGAGTCCCAGACCTGCAGCTTGCTTTCTCACTTTCTCTCTCTCTCTCTCGTGAATGTGTGTGCCCTATAGCAAATTTTAAAATAATAATAATTATAAATAAATTAAATCATTCAAAATAAATAAATAAATAAGTATTAAAAAGAGGTGTGCCTATATAGAACACTGGGGACCAGCAGTTAGCATGGCTATGTCGCTGGACTCTCATGTAGTCGACCTTGGTTCGAGTTCCAGACTTGATGGCTTAAACTCGCGCCGGGCGTGTGTGCACTGTGAATATGTGACTATGAAAAATACTTATTTTTTTTTTTCCTTTATGAGAGAGACAGACAGAAAGGGAACGTGACAGACATGAGTTTTTTAGTTTTTTTTTTTCTTTTTTTTTTTAAAAGGATTTTGCCATAGGGCATGTGCGCTTGACAGAGGGAGGGAAAGTGAGAAATCACCCTCTGGGGGAATGCCCATACTTCAATCCCCTCTCCTCCATTCTCCCCTCCAGGATCCTGGGCACACACATACACACACCCAGCATGATTTTCAAGCCTCCAAGTCTGGGACTCGAACTGCAATCAGCAACATGGGAGTTGTGCACCTTAACCACCACACCACCTGCTGATTCCAAGACAGGTATTTTTGGATAGGGTCCTGCAGTGTCAAGATCTTCCTGCTCCAGCCCCCTGATTAGCTGGGATGACAGGTGTGTGGAACCACCCCCAGCAGATTCAGGTTGGCCCTGGAACCACATCAGGGTCTCTGTGAGGCTCCAGCCTCCCAAGCAGTGGCACTACCAGTGTGCCCTGCAGCTGGGCCTATTTCTTTTTTCTTTTTTTAGGTTTTTGCCATAGAGCGTGTGTGCTCACCAGAGAGAGAAAGTGAGAAATCACTCTACAGGGGGATAGCCATGCCACAACTCCTTCTCCTCTGTTCTCCTCCTAGAATTTGGGGCGGGCGTGCACACACATGTGCCCAGCGTGACTCGTAAGGTGCTGGGTCTGCAACTCGAACTATGGTCAGCCATTTGGAAGTTCAGCTCCATAACTACCATCTCACCTGCTGGCCCCCAGTTGGGCCTATTTCATAACCTTTAGTATCAAGATTTATGCCCCTATTTCCCATTTTTAATAATAGTTGCTTCATTTTTTTCTAAGTTTTTGTCAAATACAAACCAATCCCAAATAAATAAAGCTGTTTTGTATTTGTTAACGACTCTTGAGTCCTCCACCCACCAACTACGAGCCTGGGGACCTTCATTAGGAAGAGCACTGCCTGCTGGAAATCACAGCGTGAGCTGCTCACATCACCCCAGCTGGAGGGAAGGGGGAAATCCAGGTCTGTCGGTGCGTGAACCCAAGGGCTTAGATACCGCTCTGAGGATATAAGAGCTGGTAACAATAGTGGGACAGGAACGCTGGCTGGGTGCTGGACCACGTGCCCTGTGCTGCGGACCTTGAGGTCAGTCACCTCTGTCCTGTGGAGGTGCTATTGTTACCCCATTTTTTTTAAAAGAGAGATTTTTTTTTTTTTTTTTTTTTTTTTTTTTAATACAGGGCATGTCACTTGCTGGAGACATAGAGAGAGACAGAGAGATAGACAGTGAGAAATCACCCCTTAGTGGAAATGGCCATGCCTCAATCCTTTCTCCTCCATTCTCCTCTAAGGATTTTGGGCATGCACCCACACACACCCAGCATAAGTTTTAAGCTGCTGGGTCATGAACTTGTCCTATGTGGGAGTCCAGTGACATAACCATCATGTCATCTGCTAGCCTCCCAGTTTTTTCAATACAAGTTTCTTTATTTAATTTTTTTAAAAATTTGCCATAGGGTACATGTACTCACCAGAGAGAGACAGAGAGAGAGAGAGAGAGAGAGAGAGAGAGAGAGAGAGAGAGAGAAAGTGAGAAAGAGAGAAAGCAAGTCACCAGTTCTGGGGCTTAAACTGTGGTCGGCCATGTGGGAGTCTAGTACCTTAATCACCATGCAACCTGCTGGCCCCTGTCACCCATGTCTAAGGCTCAAGGAGCGCAGCAGACAGGTCTAAAGCCAAAGAGGCTTTATATATCCTGATACAGAAAGGAGTTTTACTTGTCCAGGCCCTGAGAAACATCAGTAGGAACAGTTGGAGGAAATGATAAGGAAAATAAATACGGGTAAAAACAATGGCTGCCAGGCTGACTCGGAGACCAGCAACTGACCGGACCAAGGTCAAAGAGCTGGGAGCGGTGGCACCAGGACTGGCTCCAGGAGACGGGCCCTGTGTTGGGAACTGCCCCAACTTCTGGGCCCCTCAGCCCAAGCTCGTGTCACTGCAGGCTTGTCCACAGGGTCCTCCTCTACATGCCCGCCTCCCTAAGTCTGCTCTCCCCAGCCACACTGCCCGGCCTCTCCATCTGTAAACCCTCCTTGAAGCCTGGAAGATCAACCTCCACTTCGGGCTCTCCTGCTCTCCCTCCGGGAGGGTGGCCCTCCTTGAGGCCTCTGTCTCCTGTCACCACTGAAGGCGCCCGTGCATGTGCTGACAGGTCAGCGGTGGAAGCTGAAGTCAGAGGTGGCCTTTCACAGCGGCTCTGCCACCCCGGCTGTAAGTGCCTTCTGTTCTTTTCAGAGAGAACAGGAAACAGCGCCTGCAAGTCAGAGAGTAAAAATAGCCAGGCTGAGAGCTCCACAAAGTCCCTCTTGTGCTGGGAGCCTCCTGGGTCAAAACAATACTTGGTGTGGCAACAAGGAGCCCTGTGAGCACCGGCTCAGCCCCTTCCAACTGGTGCGCGCTGGGCCGGGGCCTGGCTTCTTGGGAGGGACGTGCGCCAGGGCCAGTGTGTCAAACAAACCCACCTTCAATCACCCTCTCCCCTGGGCTCACGTGCAGGAAAGCAGGGAATGAAAACGAATTAGCGTCTAACAGCAGCTGGAAATTTCCTCTCCTGTTGCAGAGGGCACCGGAAGGAGCAAAGAAAGCACTGAGAGTCTAAATTTAGCGAGATCTGCACAGCACGACTTCCCTTGGGCCTCGGAGTGGCACTCAGACCCCCTAACGCTATACAGCATCCAGGCTTTGGTGTGCGAGACATGGAGTGGTAAGCGAAGACAGAGGAACTCATTTGACAAGTAGTTCCCACTTAGTCTGTGCCAAGCAGCGTCAGGGTACGTGTGTGCGTGTGCATGTGCATGCATGTGCATGCATTTGCCCACTCCCCTGTGTGTGCATGCATGAGAACAGACTCAGCTGGCACCGAGGGCCCAGGGCAGTGGTTCTCAAGTATCAGAGCTACCTTGGGGGCTTGGGAAGACACAGAGCATTGGGTGGCCCTCCCAGATTCTGGCTTGCAGATCTGGGGAGCTTTGGCAGCTGGGGCAGCAGAGCCACTTGGAAAGGCCACCTCTGGCTTTCAGGGTGCACTCCTGACCCGCATTTCTTTTTCTTTTTTTTTTTTGGAGAGGTTTTTGCTATAGGGTGCGTGTGCTCGCCAGACAGAGAGAGACAGAGAGATAGAAAGCAAGAAATCACCCCCCAGGGGAGATGGCCACGCCGCAATCCCTTCTCCTCCATTCTCCTCTCGGGATCTTGGGCACGCACGCACACGTGCCCGGTGTGCGTTTAAGCCACTGGGTCCGGGACGTGAACCGCGGTCGACTACGTGGGAGTCCAAAGACAAAGCAATTACGCTAACTGCTGGTCCTCTGACCCGCATTTCTGACAGCTCCCAGGGTGATTCTCTGGCTGTTGGTTTGGGGGCCACATTGTTGAGAACCCCCCCCACCTCGGACAACAGAAAAGGCAATCATTTTTTTCCATCAAACTTGGTTAAATCACCAGATCCACAGAATTTAAAAAATGTGAAATGTACATTCATTCATTCATTCGTTCGTCCACGAATCTATTCTTTCGTATCGAGGGCCTTCTAGAAAGACCAAGCAGTGTCTAGGAGCTGGGATTGCAACAGGGGGCAAAGCGAGTCACGTGACCAGCCAACGCTGGGGCTAGGCGGAGGGAGCACCGTCTTCCTCACCTGGGAGAAAGGTCCCGCCTTGGCCTTGGTCAGAGATGAGAACAGCATCCCTCTCCCAGGGAACAAAAAGCACAAAGGTCACCTGGCAGGAAGTACTTCTACAGTTACAATAGAAGAGAATGGAGGTGGGGGGATGGGGGTTGGGGTCAGGACCCTGAGTCTGGACCATTCATTACTGTTTCCTGGGAAGTGTAAACAGCAAACAGAGGCTGCTTAGAATTTGGTGTGAAATTGTCCTCAAAGGCACGGGCAGAAACACTGACTATGCCACAAGGGATCGAGACCCACACACTGCCAAGCCGCGAGGTCCCGGATCCTGATCCACTGGGTTGCTAAGGGCCAGAAGAGCTTGCAAAATCCATTTGGAGCCCTTATATTTCTTTATTTTTTCCTTTAGAGATTTGTTTGTTTGTTTATTTTTGCTATAGGGTGCGTGCGCTCACCAGAAAGAGAGACAAAAAGCAAGAAATCACCCCCAGGGGAGATGGCCACGCCACAATCCCTTCTCCTCCATTCTCCTCTCGGGATCTTGGGCACGCACGCATGTGAGTCCAAGCCATCGGGTCCGGGACTCGAACCGCGGTTGACTAAATGGGAGTCCGGCGACATAGCCGTTATGCCAACTGCTGGTCCCATGGGGCCCTTATATTTGTTGATGTTCATTTGGAAGACATAATTTAGACCTTGAAATGCCTATTACAGCCTCAGCAAAATTACACTTTGTACAACCTGGTAGTAGTTTTTAACAGTTGTAATAAAATGTTTAACAGTTTGGGGAGTGTTCATTTCCTAACCATGTTCCCCATATTTTTCTTTAAAAATGAATACGATTTTTGAGTGTCCCTGCAATAGGGAGCTATTGGTAGCTGAGACTTTTTTCTGTTAAAGACTCTTGAGTAAATATCCCAAGAACTCAGTATTTATTTGTTTTTTAATCTGGGACCTCTTAACACTACATGCTTTGTATAAAATATTCTGGCCTAAGATCAACACAAAATTTCTTGTTTCAAACTCACAGGAGACAGGCTGCGGGGCTCGATCTACGAACCCTTTCTCAGGGCCAGATTATTGATGATCAGGAATGCAAGCACTGGAGTCAGACCCACCGACTAGATGGGAGCCCCGCTCATAACGCCTGCTGCCGGTATGACTTCGGACGAATGACTTAAACTCCAACAGCCGGTCTGTCCACTGTAACAGCTGATTACCACTCCCACCTCAGAGGGTTGAGTGGAACAAGAGCCTGCAGGGGCTAGCAAATGGCATGGAGGTTAGGACGGCTAGATCCCACCTGGCTGACTGTGCGGTTCGAGTCCCGGACCCAGCGGCTTAAAAGTCACTCCAGGCACATGTGGGTGTGTGCCCAAGGCCCTGCCTCCAGGGTGATTTCTTTCTTTTCTTTTTTTTTTTTTTTTTAATGGAGACAAAGTGTTTTTTCTTTTGTTTGTTTGCTTATTTATTTATTGAAATTTGACCAGAGAGAGAGAGAGAGAGAGAGAGAGAGAGAGAGAAGAGAGAGAAGTACAGTGAGAAAGCAAGCTGCCAGGTCCAGGACTCAAACCGCGGTTGTCCATGTGGGAATCCAGCGTCCTTAGCCACCACGCTACCTGCCGGCCCCATTAGGGTGATTTCTTACTCTCCTTTCTCTCACTCTCTGGTGAGCATACATGCCTTATAGCAAGCAAACAAACAAATAAGACTTTAAGACAATAAACTCTCATTAAAAGAAAAAAAAAAAAAAGCCTGGCACAAAGTTGGGCAGAAAGTAAGTGCTAAGTAGCTGCTTGTTGTCATTAGCTGTGCAACACTCCATTTAAACTTGCATGAAACGTTTGGTAGAGGGTGCGTACACTCTCCAGAGAGACACAGAGACAGAGTGAGGAGGAGCTGGCCTCCTCCACGGACTGTCGTCACACGGCAATTCCTTCTCCCTCACCGTCCCCTTCCGTAGGGACATTGGGCATGCAGGCATACACACTGGCCATGTTTTCAAGCTACTGGGTCTGGGCCTCTAGCCCATGGTCAGTCATGTGGGAGCTGGCTGTCCTCACCACCTGGCTATGGTGCTGGCTCTCAGGAACATCTTTTGAAATGGCATCAACTACAGTGCATTTCTTTCTTTAAAATGGCCAGCCACGGTTTGAGTCCCGGATCTGGCAGCTTGCTTTCTAACTTTCCCTTTCTTTCTCTCTCTGTATCTGTCTGGTCAAATTAAATAATAATAATAATAATAATAACAAATGGAATAAAATAAATATTTTTTTTAAAAAAGACTTCTGAGAGTTTGCAATGACTAGACTTTTTGATAATTAAGGTCATTTTTTTACGTAGGTCAAGGAAGGTACATGAAGGCCAGCAGGTGGTGTGGTGGTTAAGACTGTATTTCTCTGAATCCCATAAGGGCCAACTATGCAGTTCGAGTCCTGGATTCTGTGGCTTGAAAACATGTACATGTGCGCCTGCATGCCCAAAATACTGAGAGAATGGAGGAGAAGGGGTTGCGGCGTGGCCATGCCTCCTGGAGGTGATTTCTCACTTTCTCTCTGTCTCTCTGTAGTGAGCGCACATGTCCTATGGAAAAGATCTTTAAAAAAAAAAGAGAAAGCTCTTTGTATTGACTGATACGAATGGTATTCCTTCTGGAAAAATAAATGTAATACACTGTAAAGTTATATGTGATTTAGTGTAATATAAAACAAGTTTATGATAATAAAAAAATTTTAAAAAAATAAAAAGAGAGAAAGCTCCATGAACACGCCAACCTCGCTAATAGCAGCTTCTTAACCAGCGCAGGGCTGTTTTGCTATGTGGCTGATTCTTCCGAGAAGCAAAGCAAAGAACTTAATAGTTGGCCTGCTTTATGTTTAAGACAGTCATCTCCTGACACCGCTTCGGCTCCACCTCGCGTCCCCATGGAAGTTTGCAAATAGGACGTGATCGGATAAGTGAAAGAGAAAAAGGAAGTCGTGCCTCTCTGCTCACAGACAGTGAACCAAAATCAAAACAGTCAGGGCCCCTGCAGACAGTGAAAAAGCATGAAGCGTGAGCAGCTAAAAGTTAGCCGGAAGCAAAATCTGAATTCGTAAATATTCAATCAGACATATGCACACACGCGGACACACGTATTATTGATGTTAATCACAAGAGCAGGTCTTGGAATATTTTAATTATTGTTAGTAAGTTTAATTCTAAATACTTAAACACACCAATAAAACATACATATTCTTTTCTCTTTTCTTCTTTTCTCTTTTCTTTTCTTTCTTCCCTCCCTCCCTCTCTTTCCCTCTTTCTTTCTTTCTGTCTTTTTTAGTTTTTGCTACAAGGTGCATACACTTACCAGAGACAAGACAGACAGAGGGAGAGAGAGAAGGAAATTGAGAAATTGCCCCGAGGAAGATGGCCAAGGGGCAATCCCTTCTCCTCTATTCTCCTCTTGGGATTCTAGACACGTATGCACACGTGCCTGGTGTGCCTTTCAAGCTGCCATGTCTGGGACTCGAACTGCAGAGTTGGCCATGTGAGATTCAGTGCCTTAACCACCATGCCACCTGCTGGCTCCCAAAACATCCATATTCTTACTAATATTATTTCTAAATTTAGAGAGAGCACCTGCGTTCACACGCACACAGCGGGTAGGGGAGCACCCTTCACGGGGCTCTGTCAGACATCCCCTTCCTTTAGTCCAACAACCTGCTAGGGACCTGCACTCACTCACACACACACACACACACACACTCCGTGGATTTCCAATCCACTACACCAGGGACTCGAACTGTGCTTCATGTGGCTTTCAGTTCTGCAAGCCAGTAACCTACCAGCTTTGCCATAGAGGTGGGGCCCAATTTCTTGTTTGTTATGAAAGGAGATAGTAAAGTCTTAGGTTGACGTAAAATATAACCCAAGAATGCTTTATCTTTCAGAATGTGTATAAAGTATAATATAGCATAACTTACAACTAGGACTGAGAAGTTTCAGATTTAAGAGGTTTTCCCCCACAAAAGAAATTAAATCAAAACTGAAATTGTGAGTGAAGATTAACATATAATTTTTTTTTCTTTTTTTGAAGAGTTTTTTGCTATAGGGCACGTGCGCTTGCCAGAAAGACAGAGACAGACAGAGAGACAGAAAGCGAGAAATCACACCCCAGGGGAGATGGCCACGCTGCAATCCCTTCTCCTCTGTTCTCCTCTCGGGATCTTGGGCACACACGCACAAACACCCGGCGTGAGTTTAAGCCACTGGGTCTGGGACTTGAACCGTGGTCGACTACATGGAAGTCCAGCAACATAGCCATTACACTAACTGCTGGTCACACATATAATTTTTTAATTGCCAGAGGACATGTGTGCTCATCAGAGAGAGACAGACAGGGGAGGCAGCACCCCCTAACCGGGCATGGTCACGCTGCAATCCCTTCTCCTTTGTCTCCCCATACTGTCAGAACTTGGGGCACACATACCCACCTGTGCCTAGCATGTTTTGCAAGCATGGGAGGCAGAATTCAAACTGCGATCTGCCATGTGGGATCCAGCTCCCTTAACTACTGGGCTACGAGGTGGGCCTGAAAATTCACATTTCACATTAAGAAAACTACAGACCATTTTGGTAGCCTCGGTTTTGTTTTTCTGAACAGGACTGGGGAAAAAGTGCATCGAAACTAACAAATCTCCAAAATTCGAAAGTCTAAAGCATAATGGAAATAGGTGGGAATGGTCTTGAAATCGACAATTTAAAAAACAATTTAAAGAAGTAAAGACCACCATTGCCAGAAGGTTCCACTGCCTTTTCCTCCAGTTGTCTGCTTCTTCCACTCACCTAATGAACACCATGCTGTTTGCCTTAGGTTTTGCGAGATCAACCCATCGGGCATTCAATTCTTTGCTTTGGGTAGATTCAGTTTGAGGAAATATTTACGGCCTCATCCCTAACCTGGTATTCTAGAAAGATCTACGATTATATGGAAGTTAAGCAAAGGGTTAACTGTACATCCCTCAGAGAGTGTGCCCGGCTGGCACGTCCTCTGTCACCCCAACCTCAGAACTTCATTTCGTTTATTGGGTTGTCAGAAAAGTCATGATGCAGTTTTGCATAGAAAATATAGAAAAATACATCACGACTTTTTTTTTTCTTTAAGAGTTTTTTGCTATAGGGCATGTGTGCTCACCGGAAAGAGAAACAGAGAGACAGAAAGTGAGAAATCACCCCACAGGGGGGATGGTCACACCGCAATCCCTTCTCCATTCTCCTCTCGGGATCTTGAGCACACATGCACACGCGCCCTGCCTGAGTTTAAGCCACCGGGTCTGAGACTTGAACCACGGTCAACTACGTGGGAGTCCAGCGACATAGCCATTACGCCAACTGCTGGTCCCACATCATCACTTTTCTGACAACCCAATATTTCAGAGTGAGCAACAGAAGGAGGGAAGACAAACGACCGTTTCTTTGGCTTTCACGCCACTGAGCAGCCAGAGTCATTACTAATGTCACACACTTTCAAGGCAGGCCGGTTGAAAGGTACATCGAATGAGGCCGACTTTCCTTTCCAGTATCCCTCTTAGAGCAGTAGTCCTCGGGTGGTAGACCACAGCGATGACCACAAGATGGAAGCTATCTTACAAGCTGCCAAAACCAGCACCCAAATCATGACCAGTCCATATGGTGAAGGCCAGGACCTGACTTTCCATCAGTGTTAAACACTGAACAAAAGATGACGACTGAGAATCTAGGAAATAAACACAATATTCAATGACAACCGGCCTTTTATCAGCATATTAAAAAAGCAAGCTGGGGTGGGAACCATGTTTTCTAAATCAGAATCTATCGTGGGAACATTATAGCACTACACCCACAGATAAATGTATGTAATACTTTGTTTCTGATATCAGAACTACAGCATCTGGGCTAGCAGGTGACGTGGTGGTGAAGGCGCTGGACTCCCACATGGCCAATCACAGTTCGAGTCTCAGACCCACGGCTTGAGAATCACACTGGCTGTATGTGGGTACGAGCCCCAAATTCCAAGAGAATAAAGAAGGGATAGTGGTGTGGCCATCCCCCCGGGAGGTGACTTCTTACTTTCCCTCTCTCTGTCTCTCTCTCTCTGTACCTGTTCTGTGAGCTTACATGCCTTATGGCAAAAACCTGGGAGAAACAAACAAGCAAAAAGAACTACAGTATTCACTTCCAGAGCATTAACGGACTTTCAAAGTGCTCTAACAAACCCAATCACATTTGACCCCACAATACCTTCTGACAAAGGTAAGGGAGATATTATTCCCATTTCACATATTAAAAAAAAAAAAAAAAAGACATTTCAGCAATGAACAATGCTGATCAATTTTCGGAAACTAAGTTATCGTTTGTGGAAAAAACTCTGCATTTCTGTTTGGGAACCATTGTATTTGTTAAATGTCCTTTAAAGGTTAAGGGACTTTTAAAGGAATCAGCAGAAGTGAAGTAAATTGTTCATCTTGTCAGAATGGTTAATGGACAAGCTTTAATATTTGATGTAAAACAGGATTTTGGACTATGGGTGGGGAGGAGGTGTACAGAGAACAATGTTTTCCTGAGATTAAGTTTTAAACACACAGTTAAAGGGGTCAGAAGAAAAGCTCTTTTTTCTCTGAGATAGTTATTCTCTACCTGAATAAAAAAAAGAATTTTATAAAATATAAATATATTTCAACTATCAAAACATGAGAGAATAGAGTCACGGAGTAGAGAAGAAATTTAATTTGTTGTTCAAAAAAGTTACAAAGTTCTAGTTACCTAATAAAAGTTCATCAATAAAGAAACTCTTGGGGCCAGCAGCCGTGTGGTAGGTGAGACTCCCACATAGCTGACCCACATGTGTGTGCCTGCTCAGAATCCCAAGAGGAGAATGGAGAACAAGGGATTGCAGCATGGCCATCCCCTCCTTGGGGGTGATTTCTCATTTTCCCCCTCTCTGTCTCTCTCTAGCAAGCACATACGCCTATGGCAAAAACCTAGAAAAACAAAACAAAATAAAAACCAAACAACTTTCTCCTTAGCATCAACTCTAAAAGGAAGTTAGGTGGGAAATAGCACAGGATGTAGAGAGGCAGTAATTGACAATGAAAGTGTCATATTGTATCTGGTGAGGGGGTTATTTCATACATCTTGTTCTCAACTATCATCTTGTATGAAAAGTAATGAAGTGTAGACAATTTTTAAAAAATAAGTTGGGCAATCCATTCTGCACCTATTTTTTGTCTATGAGCAGCCTGGTGTTGGGGTCTCGTGAATAAGGTACCTAGAGCAGACAACTCAAGGTGTTCATCAATATGCTGGCTCTTCTTTCTCAGTATGTAACTTCTGATCTGACTCATGACCCCCAAGAAGAATGCCTACATTTCCCAGCCTCCCTTGCAGCTAGGTGTGGCCATGCGGCTACCATTCTAACCACTGGAGTGTTCAGCTTAAGAATTAGATGGCAGTTTCCAAGAGTCATTAACAAAGACTTGAAGGCACATTATCTTTCCTGCTACTTGGAACAGAGCTGCTGCAGTGGTCCGTGAGGACAGGGTAGGAGAAGAGCAAGGCAGAAGGTCAGTTCCTGAGATCTCTGTACAACTGAACCACCGTACTGAACTGACACTATGTGAAAGGGAAATGCCTTTCTACCGTAACAAGTCAGTTTTAGAATCTTGCATTACTAACAGTTGCAGTTGATTCTAATTCATTCTTTTAAGAGCAGAAAACTGAAATCTAGACCTACTAACTAGAAAAGAAATAGCCCCTAATAGATTAGCTTAGCAGATTAATATTCAAATAAAACACAGAACCAATATAAGTGTCCCAAAACTGATGACTGGGTTGCAAAACTGGCATATATACTATGGAATATTACACAGCTAAAAGAAATGAAGAGAGTCTATCGTTCGACTCTAAATGGATGAATAGAGAACATTTAATGTTGAGCAAAGTGAGCCAGACCTTAAAAGACACATTGTATATCCCCACTCTATTTGTAATGAGTGTCTGCACATTATGGTAGAGGGTGAGAGATCTGAAGATGTGATTGTGGGAAAGACTGGTGTCGATGCTAGTGATAGTAATGGGGGCTAGTGGTAGGTAGAGAGTGGGTGGTGGATGGTGAATGTGAGACCAAAAAAAATAATAAGATTATAAACTTTTGCTTACAAGAGAAAACCAAATCAAAACTTTTTTTTCCTATTGTCTGAAATAGTTCACAATAGCCTGTATTTATTAATTTACCTGTCAACAAAAAGCACTTTGTCTGAAAGAAAGGCCTGACTAGTGTCCAAAATGTTTATGACCTTTTGTGAAGTTGTAGTTCTTTAAATTAATTTGTAAGCCACTGTTAGAAGTATCACTTATATTTTTAATCATTTTTATTTTTGGTTCATGCGAATTGCAACTGAAATTTATTCGGTCAGTGTTTTTTGCATGAACTGAATAAAGTTTGTGTTAAATTTTTCTTCAAAAAATACTCAAATCAAAACCAATAGGCATCTAGGTTATAGAGTTGGGCTAAGAAGTCTTGTACCTGACTCTAACTTGTCCAATACTCTTTCTAAAACATCACACTGTTGGAAGAGAACTTCATGAGAATGACTCATTCATGTTCCACGGCCCGGCACCAATCCAAACATCCTAACTTCATTTGCAAACATTGTCAAAAATACCAAATGCACACATTGCATTAGGCCCAATTCTCCACAAACTTCAAGAGGAACCTGCAGGATTTAACCCATCACAAGCACCATCCAGTCAATCATTTGACTTGAAGGCTTTAATTATTTGATTTTACCCTGTGTTCCTCTCCTGCCCCTTCCTATCTAGGTCAAGAGAGAAAAGCAAAGATCCTCGAGGGAAATACAGAATGGCTGCCAAGGGCTTGTGAAATAGCTTAGTGTTTTTTCTTTCCAGCAATGAAAGAGTGATATTCAGAACTCCTGAGTTCTTCAAAGATGCTGGGCTATTGACAGAAAAGTGGGGATATTTATGAATCCCATCTGCCAAGGACGCACGTGTAGAAAGTGCCTTTTTTTTTTTTTTTTTTTTTTTTTTTTGCTTTAACACCTCTCAAAATAGAATCTAGCATAGAATAATATTAGGTAATTGAGCTGCAAAAGGACAAGTAAATGGATTAATTTTTCTTAAAATTCCCAAACAATAAATCAGTGTTCAAAGTTTAGAACTTTTTTTGTAAAGGTAAGAACATGAAACTACCTAGTGCTTAAATTAAACGAGTTCAGCAGGTGGCATGGTATTAACTACTGGCACTGGACTCCCACATAGCAGACTGTGGTTCAAGTCCTGGACCTGGCAGCTTGAAAATCATGCCAGGTGCGTGTGCATGTGTGCCAAACATCCCAAGAGGAGAATGGAAGAGAAGGGATTGTGGTGTGACCATCCCCTCTGGGGGGTGATTTCTCACGTTCACGCTGTCTCTCTCTGGTGAGTACATACACCCTATGGATAAAAAACAAAAAAAACCCATACAAATAAAAATTGCAAATCTCTAATAGCAAAAAGTTCAAATAAAGTTTCATAGTAATACTATTCACCACAAATTAAACAGATCTAAGTGCTTTCAAATGAAGACCAGACTTGGTTCTCTGTCACCGTAGTCAGAAGACCACCAGTGTGCCTCACGTCTGATAGGTGTTCAATGTCGGTTTTCGGAATGTAGGCGAGTGCGATTGGGAGTGGCCTCACTTCTTCCTATTTCATTTTCAAAAACTACAGCGGCTACCTGGTTAATAGTTACACAAATGAGAGCTAGGAGAGAGGGCCAAAAAGAAAGGGAGGAAGAAAGAGAAAAAAAAGAAGAAAATGGGAAGGTGGGCATGGGGTGAGGAATGGGAGGCCCGTCCTGCTGGGTAGTCTGCCTGCTGAATTAGAGTCCAACTTTGCCAAGACAACCAGAAAGAAGACTGACCCTGTTTGCTATTTTTCCCCCTCCAATCACAAATGTACTGTTAACCCGCTAGGTGTTGATTTCCAGACAATATGACAAAGCTATTTCCCTACAAGAAGAAAAATGCTCTTAAAGTGTAGAGTTTTCTCATCACAGGGTCTCTGGGATGGAATCCAAATTTATAATACTATGTAATAGTTTGGGGAGGCCAGCATGTGACATGGTGGTTAGGGGACTGGACTCCCATGGCCAACCACAGTTAAGAGTCCCAGCCCTGGAGACCTCTTTTCTCACTTTCCCGTTCTCACTCTCTCTGGTGAGCACACACGCCCTATAGCAAATAAAAAATAATAATGAATAGAATTAAATACATTTTTGTTTAAAAAGATCCTTTTTAAAAAAAAATAGTTTTTTTTCGGGACCAGCAGGTGGCATGGTGGTTAAGGCGCTGGACACTCCCACATGGCCAACCACAGTTCAAGTCCTGGACCAGGTGGCTTGCTTTCTCACTTTCCCTCTCTCTCTCTCTCTCTCTATATATATATATATATGTCTCTCTCTGGTCAAATTAAAATATGTGAATTAATAAATAAAATTAAATAAATAATTTTAAAAAAAATAGTTTTTTTTTTTAAACCTTGTCTCAAAAATCTGGGCCTTTCTTTTGTGAAAATTCTGACTTCTCCAAGATTTTCATCCTGGCGTTAGCTCCATTTCCTTCTTTCTAAATCTATTGGTAGGTACTGCCCACTTGTATATGATGACCTATCTATTCTTAAATTCTGGTGTGTTCTTTTTTCCTTTTTTCTCTTTGCTTTTTAGTGTTTGCTGTAGGGTATGTGCACTCACCAGAGAAAGAGAGAGAGAGAGAGAGAGAGAGAGAGAGAGAGAGAGAGAGAGAGAGCGCCATACCGCACTCCTTTCTGTTTCATTCTCTGCTTGGGATTTGGGGCACACACATTTAAGCAGCTGGCATGATTTTCAAACTGCTGGGCCCAGGACTTGAACTGCTTAGTCGGCCTTGTGGGATCCAGTAGCCTCATCCTCTGCAAATCCTGGTGAGTTCAAAGCATACTCTTCCTCAACTCTCTCCAAGACTTCCTCTATGGAAGAAACGTCTCTAAATTAGAGGTCTTTGGAGAAGATTTGGTCATCACACACAAACGATCCTCAGTCTCTGAAGCGGATAGAGAGGAACGTTCCTTGGAAGCAAATGAATCAGACGCTGTGTCAAAGTCTTCCTCGTTGAGGACAGAGCAGGCAGCAGTGGGTGGGGACCAAGGAGTTGTTTGTGTTTCCTTCCTCAGAGAAACAAACTCTGTGTCTTCCCGTGTGGCCGCTGTGCTCTGATGAATGAACCAGAGCGTTTACCCTTCCCTCTGGGCAACATTACAGTGGACGTATCCAACCATGAGGACATGTGAATTAAAAAACAAAAGTCCCTTTGAAGAAACAAACAGTATAAATTGCTCTTAAAAATAAGAGTGCATTTTTTTCAGGGTAATTTTCCATGTGTTTTGTTTTTATTTTGGAGAGGTTTTTGCTATAGGGCACGTACATGTGCCAGAAAGACAGAGAGAGACAGAAAGCAAGAAATCACCCCCCAGGGGGTATGGCCACACCACAATCCCTTCTTCTCCATTCTCCTCTCGGGATTTTGGGCATGCATGTATGTGTGCCCAGCGTGAGTTTAAGCCACCGGGTCCGGGACGCGAACCGCAGTCGAGTACATGGGAGTGCAGTGACGTAGCCATTACGCTAACTGCTGGTCCCGCTCAATATTTTATCATAAAACGGGTGTGGTGTCAGATGACTCTGCTCAACTACAGGCTGACACTGTGTGAGTGGTTTACGACGGGCTAGGCCAACCATGATGCCCAGTACGTTAGACCTGTCAGCACGCATTTCCAACTTAGGATATTTTCAACGTATGATAGGTTTATTGTGATGAAAAGTTATGGCAAGTTGAGGGGCATATATGTTGATAATCCTTTATGGCTAGTGTTGCCTTCTCCCCATTTTGTAGGTGGCTCACAGAGTACATAACTGACTTACTGTCCCAGAGCTAGTAACAGCGGGCTGGGCTTCAAGTTGGGCAGTTGGACACCGTAACGCACAGTCCTAGGTCCATGTTCATCAGTCTTCACAATGATCTGTCTCGGGGATTGAATCTAGCACAGTACAGGGCATACATATTCATGCTCTGCTATCCAACCTCCAGAGCCCTGCGTCGGTCCAAGAGCCTCACCTGGACCTGAGAATGACTTCATGCCCTGTTACCGTGACGACCTGCTCCCTCTCATCAGCCAGTAAGTTCTCAGAGGACACCCATTCAACCAAGCCTTGCTGCTCCTGTATGAAACAGGTAAGACCTTAGGACAGACTGCATTCCACGCCCTCCTGACCGTGGCTCCCCTCCCGAATCCTCTTACTCCCTAATCCTCTTCCAAGAGAGCAGCGACTAGACCCTGCCTGGTCTCAAGCATGCCACACATCTCGGCATCCCACCCTTCCTTTCTGCACTCCTGGCTTTCCTTCTTCTCCACCTGAAACTAAAACCAGTCCATTTCTTGGGGACCAGCAGGTGGCATGGTGGTTAAGGCGCTGGATACTCCCACATGGCCGACCAGGGTTCAAATCCCTGGACCTGGTGGCTTGCTTTCTCACTTTCCCTTTCTCTATCTCTGTCTCTCTCTGGTCAAATTAAAAATGAATGAATAAATAAAATTAAATAAATAATTATTTTTTAAAAAAAGTCCATTCCTTGAGTCACCTTCTTGCCAAAACTTTCCCAATCGCTCACTTTTCAAATTAACCTGTACCTCTCTGAACTACCGCTTCCCCCTTAGAGACAAATTATTTGGGGTAATTTTCTATTTAGTATCACAGTCTCTCGTGTTAGACACCCATGTCCCTCAGCGAATCCATGCTGTCGTCAAGGACTGTTTCCATCAGAAACTCAGAAGTGGATGCTGGTGGGGGACCAGCAGTTAGCGTAATGGCTATGTCGCTGGGCTCCCATGTAGTAGACTGCAGTTCGAGTCCTGGACCCAGTGGCTTAAACTCACGCCAGGCGCGTGTGCGTGCGTGCCCAAGATCCTGAGAGGAGAATGGAGGAGAAGTGATCGTGGTGTGGCCATACCCCCTGGGGGGTGATTTTTCGCTTTCTGTCTCTCTCTGTCTTTCTGGCGTGCGCATGCTCCCCATAGCAAAAACCTCTCCAAAGGGAAAAAAAAAAGTGGATGCTGGTGAGACAGAAAGGTGGACAGGAGTGGAAGCTATTTTCCACAGGGCTCTACATACCACATTCATGAGATTGGAGTTTGCTGTAAGGCCAAAATTGCTGTCGAAAGTCTTACATGGTGGAAGCCATCTATTTTGAGATGATTATTACTGTCAACATAGAGAAGAGATGAGACAGACTTGTATGTCTTGGTGTGCAAATTATGTATCATAACGCATGTTCAAAAAGTGTATGTTAGTAATACAAGTGAAACTACACAGCCGAAATAATATATCATTCCGAAGTCTACAAATGCCATCAATAAATCAGTGGTTAAAAACCTAGTCACTGGCCATTCTGAAGGAATCCCTCCTCTCAGCGTGGAACTGTTGTCATGACAACACGACTTCCAGCTGTAGCTCCGTGAACAAGAATGTGTTTAAAGGGCAAGGATAAGGATCAATCAGGTTAAATAAAGAATTTTTTTTTTGAGAGATTTTCGCTATAGGGTGCATGTGCTCGCCAGACAGACAGAGAGAGACATAGAGACAGAAAGCGAGAAATCACCCCCCAGGGGGGATGGTCACACCGCAATCCCTTCTCCTCCATTCTCCTCTTGGGATCTTGGGCACGCACGCACACGCGCCCGGCGTGAGTTTTAAGCCACCGGGTCCGGGATGTGAACCGCGGTCGACTACGTGGGAGTCCAGCGACATAGCCATTATGCTAACTGCTGGTTCCCAATAAAGAATATACTGACCAAGTTTGGAACATAAAGGGAGCATGTTTTGAACCAAGGTCACTCAAAATAATCTCTTTGAAATCCCTTTCGAGTAATAGATCCAGGATGGGCTTTTGTTTTTCAATAACATTGTGCTTTGCATCTGGATTCTGTATTTATGATAATGGCACAGGCTAGGTTCTTCATGCCAGCTCTGTAATCAGTCTGAGGTTTTCCAATACATAATCTGCTCTTCCACTTACTGATATTATCCTCAACCTGCCTCAGTCGGTTGGTGTCCATGGTTCTCCTGCCTCATTCATTCTAAAGGATGAATTCTCATTAAAAACTCATTCCTTGAGGAGTCAGCAGGTGGTGTGGTGTTGGTGTTAAAGCACTGGACTCCTGAGGGAGTGACTGCGGTTCTGGTCCCAGATCCAGTGGCTTGAAAATCATGCCGGGTACATGTGCGTGCGTGCCCCGAATCCCAAGAGAATGGAGGAGAAGGGATTGCAGCATGACCATCCTCCCTGGAGGATGATTTCTCACTTCCCCTCTCTCTGTTTCTCTCCAGCAAGCGCACATGCCTTATGGCAAAAACCTAAAAAAAAAAGAAAAAAAAAAAACCCACCCACCCACCCAACCAACCAACCAAACAAACAAAAACTCATTCTTTGATTCAAAGGAGATGGGATTGAGGAGCGGAAGGAGGCCCATCTTTCTGAGGAGGTCCATTATTTCTCCTATCCTGGGAAATTATCTCAAAGTTGGGCATCTTGGCACAACTACATAAATTAATGTGAACATGCTGTGAGAAACAGGACTTAGAAACAAGACCCACAAATGGATGAGAACTTGACTGAAAGTTAATAAACAAAACCCATTTTCTCCAAGCATTGAATTTCCCATTTCCCATTAACCCTAACACCTCTCCCTCCCTCACACCCCTCCTTTGACACAAAGGCAGTTACACTAACTGTATTTCGGTGTCTGTTTGAAGACTGAAGGGAGCCTCATGCCTCTACCCTACTTCAGCAATGGAACCCAAGTGCCCCAAGACCATGAGCCGGGCTCAGGGCACTTCTTGCCAGGGGCAGCTCTTACTCTAAGGGACATTTGGAAATGTGTGGGAGTAGCTGGGGTCCTCACAATGACTAGGAAGTCAGGGCTGGGGGCAAGAGCCAGGAAGACAAAGTGACTTGCAATGCGCAGGGTAGTTTCATTAGGACGACAAACGCTCTTGACTTCTTGGGACTTCGCCAGTTTGAGCATGGACAGTCCCACATCCCGGGAAACCCTCAGCCCCAGGAAATGGTTTGCCTTAAGTATAGTCCAAATGAGGGACCCTGTCTTACCAAGCACTGGAAAGCATCTTCCCTTGTGGACAGTCATTATATATTTGTCCCTGTATCTTCTAAGAATTCTCTATGGCTCCATAACTCATAGTCCCTTCTGATTATGCTATTAATTTATTTTTTATTTTTTTGGAAATAATTGCTTTCTTTAACTTTATTTATTATTTTAATTTGACTGGGGGGGTTAGAGAGAGAGACAGAGAGAGAGAGAGAGGGCAAGCTGCCAGGTCCAGGATTTGAACCATGGTTGACCATGTGGGAGTCCAGTGGCCTTAATCACTACACCATCTGCTGACCCCTGATTATGTCGTTTGTTTACAATTTATACCTCAAAGGAAGGACAACTTTCCTCATACATCCTTGTCATCTTAGACGCTCCTAGCATGGGTGACCTTAAAGCTAGCTTTTTTAGAATAATTCCCACACTGAAGCTCTGACACATCCTCTTATTGCTCACTACATTCCTATGGACTGATCGACGCCAGCAAAACCTAACAATCTGGGTTTAGTAACACAGTTCTTCCTTGTAAGACTCCAGTTCTAGGAGGAATGAAAAATCGTAATACTAACACTCAAACTACATATTGAGAACAGACCAGTGACTTTTAAACCCTGCTTTCTCTTATCTTTGGCTTCTTCTATTAATTTTTTTTACAAGTCATTTCCTCCATTACTTTTAAGCTGAGAAGGCATTTTATTCTACTGACAAGTGTAAAACCTAAATTCTCTACTTACTCATTCGAATAAAGGACGCAATAATTGGACTGAGATCTCTAAGGATTACATTATACATCTTTATGCAGCAACAGTAGAAACTCTCTGTGGGAAAATGATTAAGTCAGCTGCTTTCCATTCTCTTTAAATTTCCCCATTCTGAGGCTATTAGACAACAGCTCTGCTCATGGGTTCTGCAGTATTTTCCCTAGAAATGTTTTCCTTATATGGTCATCAAAGGAGCACAGGTTTCTGTTTAGTGATGGTACTTTGGAGACCCTAAGAAGTTCATATCCCTGGGAACCAGCAGTTAGCGTAATGGCTATGTCGCTGGACTCCCACGTAGTCGACCGCGGTTCGCGTCCTGGACCCGGTGGCTTAAAACTCACGCCGGGCGCGTGTGCGTGCGTGCCCAAGATCCCGAGAGGAGAATGGAGGAGAAGGGATTGCGGCGTGACCATCCCCCCTGGGGGGTGATTTCTCGCTTTCTGTCTCTATGTCTCTCTCTGTCTGTCTAGCGAGCGCACGTGCCCTATAGCGAAAATCTCTCCAAAAAAAAAAAAAAAAGAAGAAGTTCATATCCCAAGCAAAGGTGTCTTAAATAAGACCCCTAAAGCATGGGCAATAATTCCTAAATAGACAAGAGGGACTACATCAGGTAAAAAAGTTTCCTCACAGCAAAGGAAACAATAATTAAAATGAAAAGACAACTCTCGGAATGGGAGAGATTATTTGCAAATTATTCCTCAGGCGAGGAATTGATAACGAGAATGTACAGGGAATTCAAGCAGCTTATCCATTTAAAAAAAAATCATAATCCAATTTAAAAATGGGCAAATGAATCAAATAGACAACTCTTCAAAGGAGACTCGGGAATGGCCAAAAGGCATGTGAAAAATGTTCAAGGTCTCTTGCCATAAAGGAAATGGAAATTAAAGCAACAATGAGGTACCATTTAACCCCAGTGAGAATGGCTAGGATCAAAAAAGTAAAGAATAAAAAGTGCTGTTCAGGTTGTGGTGAAAAGGGAACTCTCTTACAATGCCGGTGGAATGTAAATTAGTATAATCTCTGTGGAGAACAATACAGAAGTTCCTCAAAACCCTACAAAAAGAAATACCTTAACACAATGCCCTATGATCCAGTAATCCTACTCTTTGGTATTTACAAAAGGATAGGAAAACATTCAATCGGGAAAATGCTTGCATATCCATGTTTCTTGCAACATTATTCACAATTGCTAAGACACAGAATCCAACCTAAGTGTCCAAAAACTGAGGACTGGGTTGAAAAACTGTAGAACATATTTACTATGAAATATTACTCAGCTATAAGAAAGAATGAGATCCTATCATTTGATTCAGAGTGGATGAATATAGAACACTTAATGTTGATTGAAGTGAGCCAGACTTTGAAAGATACACACTGTATATCCCCACTCAGTGTGTACCAGATGTCTGCACTCTGGCAGAAATGGAAAGATCTGAAGATATGATAGTAAAGAGAGTAAGTATAGGTACCAAAGACTGTAAAGGAAGGGAGTGAATGGAAGAGGGTGAGTGGTACAGGGTGGGAGTGAGGTGCAAAGGAAAGAAACATTTAACAGACAAAAAATGTAAAGTCTCTGCTGAAAAAAATTTATACACCATGACTGGGACCTGAAATAAAATGTGAAATTAACCTTAAAAATAGAGTTCACGGGAACCAGCAGTTAGCGTAATGCCTATGTCGCTGGACTCCCACGTAGTCGACCGCAGTTCACGTCCCGGACCCAGTGGCTTAAAACTCACGCAGGGCGTGTGTGCGTGCGTGCCCAAGATCCCGAGAGAATGGAGGAGAAGGGATTGCGGCGTGACCATCCCCCCTGGGGGGTGATTTCTCGCTTTCTGTCTCTCTGTCTCTCTCTGTCTGTCTGGCGAGTGCACGCGCCCTATAGCAAAAACCTCTCTTAAAAAAAATTGTTTAAAATTGTTAAAGAAAGAAAATACTAGAAAATGTCCTAAGACTAGAGAAAATCACATAACTTCTTGCAACACGTTTTAATTCTTAATACAATACCAGATGGCAGATATTTTGCTTTAACATTAAAATTAGTAAAGCTGGGACCAGCGGGTAGCATAGTGGTTAGGGTGGTGGACTCCCCTTGGCTGATTGTAGTTCGAGCCCTAGCCCCGGTGGATTTGCACACCCAAAATCCCATGAGGAGAATGGATTGCAGTGTGGCCATATCCCCTGGAATATTTCTCACTTTCTCTCTCTGTCTCTTTCTGGCGAGCGCATGTGTCCTATGGCAAAATAAAATAAATCAAGATGTTCTTTGAACTCCTGCTCTAGATTAAAACCACTGCCTTAAATGTGAAAAGGCTACAGTGCATAAGAAATCCTTCCAGGTTCATTTCGGAGCTTTAGTTTAACTTCAGTGACTATTCTCGTAGGTCAATCGGTTTGAAAAGAGCGACAACAAAAAAAAACTCCAAAAAATAATATTTGGTTTCCACTTTGAAAATTTAACAAAATTGCTCTCAATAAAAATAAAATTAAAATTAAATTAAAAATGAAATAAAAGCAAAATCCCGACTTAGATAAATTAGACTATTTTCTTTTTTTTTTTTTGAAAAAAATTATTAATTTAATTAATTTATTTTAAATTTTTGCCAGGAGTTAAGGGTTCCACAAGGTACCCTACCTTAGCAATACACACAGGAGACCCTATCACTGGCCTCTTGAAGCTCTTCAGTTACTGGAGCAAAAGTGTTTTGGTACACGCAACTAAAAAGCGGCATCTACTTTTGGTTTCTCTAAAGGTGTTTGCCCTTGTTTCAGCTTCTAATCACTGTCCCAGTTTTCTGCCCAACGCTCTCTATCCCACAGTGGTTTTCTATGTTCAGTAGCAATCACAACTCCCTTGTCTAATGATATGTTTCATTACCGTCCAACTCTGCAATAGAATCTCAGCTCCTTGAGGTGCTAAACCTCATGAACACATCTTTTTTTTTTTTTTTTTTTTTGAGAGATGTTCGCTATAGGGTGCGTGCGCTTGCCAGACAGAGAGAGACATAGAGACAGAAAGCGAGAAATCACCCCCCGGGGGGATTGTCACGCCGCAATCCCTTCTCCTCCATTCTCCTCTCGGGATCTTGGGCACACACGCACACGTGCCCGGCATAAGTTTTAAGCCACCGGGTCCAGGACGCAAACCGCGGTCGACTACGTGGGAGTCCAGCGACATAGCCATTACACTAACTGCTGGTTCCCATCATGTACACATCTTTAGCACATGCTGCATGTTGTTATAAACATCTGCCTCTTCTAACACTCACGAATCCTTACTGTCCTGGGTGCTTTAGCGCATAGAATCTTAGAGTTGGCCTAGAAGAGAGGACATTACATCCTAAGGCCCCTATTCAGTGGCATAAGCAGCTTTCAGGTAAGTATGGGATCTGATGCAGTTAAAAATAGAAAGAAAAAAAAAAAGAATAGAAACCCTACTAGCTCCCGACATTTTTTTTATAAATAAACAGAGATGGAGAAATTTTTTATTCCTTATTTCTTAATGCAGGACTTGAATTGAGTCTAATTTTAGGCAATCTCTTAAATATCTGCATTCTCATTTAATCCAAACAAATAAATTTCAGTTACTGAAGACTGATTTTTTTATCCTTCTCTCGGGCCAAAATTATTAGGAAAACTATCCGCATTAATAAAATTTATACAAACTCATAAAACGTTAATAATGCCTAAGGTATTTTTGTTCCACATAGAGCCATTATTATGTCTCCTATAAAATTCAATGCTACAGTTATCATTACGTAGAACATTTACTAAAATTAGGCTTGAATTCTAAATTCTTTGGACCTGAAAAAAATGACAATGTTGAATACAAAAGTATCTGTTTCAAAGTAAGAAGGCATTAGCAATCTCTAAATGGTGCTTATTTTAATTTGATGTGTAAATTACTGTAAAAATTAAGTCATGTCATTATGGTGCTGAGTATGAGGATTAGGCAAGATGCTAGTTCTTGATCTGACACCAGGGGGCAGACCTTCTACCTTTAACATTAAAACAAGATAAAGTATTCAGTCTACATCATTCAGTTCAGGAAGCAGAGATCTTTCCAAAGCATATTACTAGGAGAATTCCCAACGACTAAAAAGTAGAAAAGTGTCTACAGATTCAAGAGAGATGCCTAAAAAACACTTACTGCCTGGGATCACAGAGTCTCTGGCCACTAACATGCATTGAACCTACTATGTGAAGTCTCCATTCCACTGGGCAGTGGATTATCCAGGGATGCAGTCCTGGTACTCAGGGGCTTCCCAGTTGAGAGTAAAGGTGAACATGAATCAGATATTCATTCAAGAATGGAAGAAGTATCATTGCAACAAGGGAGAATCACTGTCTCTTTTCAATTAATCTCACAGAAGAAACATGAGGCCAGAGGGCTTTGGGACAGGAAACCATTCCAAAAATCTCAAAACACAAAGCACCTTGCTAGAAGCTTTAGGGCAGTGGCTCTGGACAGGCAAACAGGTGGGCTTCTTTAACTGTATGCTTAGTAAGTACTGATCGACAAGCAAAGACTGGATTATAACGAACTTGGCATTCTTTAAATGAAATGTATGTTTTATTACTCGCAAGTGTATCAAAGTATATTTACAAAGAGTTGATGCACACATAAAACAACTGCAGATTCACAGATGGAAATTTCTCCTTGATCCCAAAAGGACCAAGAATTACTACACAATGTGACAGACATAAAGATGGTAGGGACCAGCAATTAGCATAATGGCTATGTCGCTGGACTCCCATGTAGTCGACCGCAGTTAGAGTCCCAGACCTGGTGGCTTAAACTCACGCCGGGTGCGTGTACGTGCGTGCCCAAGATCCCAAGAGGAGAAGGGATTGCGACATGGCCATCCCCCTGGGGGGTGATTTCTTGCTTTCTGTATCTCTCTCTCTCTCTCTGTCTGTCTGGCGAGCACACATGCCCTATAGCAAAAACCTCTCCAAAAATAAAAAAAAAGATGGTTGCCAGAAAGATGCCAAGGATGCTGCCCCCGGGACTCGAGGAGCCTTTGTTCCGACAGAGTTAAAATGAATGTGCGTGGGAGTCATACCAAGCAGAAGTAGAACACAGCCCCTGCCCTGGAGCTCTGGCTGTGATCTACAACACGGCATACTGCAAGAAGCTTCAGGGCAAGAACAGAGCAAAAAGGTCCAGCCCCTCTCAGGTAAATAAAACAAGATGTTTTTGGATCTGTGACCAAGAGCTGGGAGAAAGGGTCGTCAGAAATAGCCCATGGTTGTACTGTTTTCTGGCATATTTCACTTAATGACCAGCTAGTTCCTACTGCACCCAGGTCGATAAGTGATGGGTCGCTAAGTGAATGGTCGGTAAACGAGGAGTGCACTGGCAGGTGTCTTGTGGTGTGTTGTGGAAGCCATAGCGTATATATTTTCCAATAGATATCACATTAATAACATCCAAGAATAATGTCCTTCTATCCATACAAAAAAATCATACATTAGATAAGCACGAAAAAGTGACAAGACTTGCCACAATGTGACAGTATACGGATCAATCCAGCGTAATCATTTCAATTTATCCCGAATACTATGGGAGCGCAATAAAGCACAAAGATATAAATGATATAGGTAGTCCTGCACAGTTGCTAACGGTTCAGCTAGTGACTACTAACCAACCGCAGGGAGGAGAGACAGACTGAGGAAGAGGATTCCCTGTGCTGATATTGGCCATACATCTGAGCAGTCGTTACAAAGGCAGGCCATTAAGAGGGGCTGTACTTGGGACTTTAGCCCAAACATCCCCGGCGACTGCCACAGCTGTGTGCCCAGACCCGAGTCTGCAAGCAGTCCTTTGCTTCACTGCGAATGAAGACACTTTGAGACTAGGGTAAGTCATGCTCGTCACGCACGCTGGCTATGGAAGTGTATCTGTGTTTGACCACAGCCATGGTGCCCACGCTGGGACATCCCAGATTCCTACTTGGTCACAGGCACTTCTCAAGGGCAACGCTCATCTATCCAGCTCTGCTGTGAGGTATTTAGTGAGGCTGGAGAGGAAACCACTATAGGAAAAAGTTCCTGGTTGGGGTAAGATGGTTTTCTCTTAAGATTTGCGCCATAGGGTGTACGCGTTCATCGGAGAGAGACAGTGAGAGAGAAGGTGAGAAATCGCCCCCCATGGTGGGGAAGGGATGGCCATGCTGCAGTCCCTTCCTCTCCATTCTCCTCCTGGAATTTTAGGCACACACACACATGTGCCTGGTGTGAGTTTCAAGCCACCAGGTCTGGGACTCGAACTGCAGTAAGCCATTGTCAGGGATCAGCACATTAACAACACGCCACCTGCTGGCCCCCAAGGTTAAGATTTTACTCCAAAAGAAACTAAAAAACATTCAAATATATTTACATTTAATTTTTTTTTTTTAAACTATGAAGCATCACTGAATATTTTCTATGGTGGGGGTGAAGCATGGAAAAGTCCTGGATTAATTAAAGCATGGATGACGTCATGAGTGTCAGTCTGTTGTCAATGGCAAAGGGGGTTTGCTGCAAGGTCTCGCTGGTTCCAAGCCCTGCCCTGGGCTCTGCAATTTCTTGATTATATGAGTCATCATGAAAATTAAGAAGATTTTATACTTAGAAATAATCAACCAGAAGCTCTTATCCAGATTCCATTTCACTTCATGACTAATTCGTACATACGTTAGAGGAAAAATGTTTTAATTCAGGATGATAATGAGAAACAAAGAAAACTCATCATTAAAGTCAATGAACTCCAAGATTAATAAAAATATTTACAATTCATTTAAAAAAAAAAAAAAAAACACCAGGAAATACACAGGAAAAGAAGTGCTGAAAGAGCCCTGGTGTTGGGGCCGGCAGACACCAGCCGTTCTCCTCCCTTGGGCATAACCGGGGAGCTCTGGGTGTTCATAGCATTCTCTGTTTTCTGATAAATTGTGGGGGAAAAGGCTAGATATTTAATTGTGCTTAATTCATGTCTCTTGAAAATATGGTAGATTAGAGTCCTTACAGTAATAGAGAGTCTCTAGAAATTAGGGACCAGCAGTTAGCGTAATGGCTATGTCGCTGGACTCCCATGTAGCTGACCGTGGTTCGAGTCCCAGACCTGGTGGCTTAAACTCATGCTGGGCGTGTGTGTGTGTGTGTGTGTGTGTGTGTGTGTGTCCAAGATCCAGAGAACAGAATAGGAGAGAAGGGACTGCGGCATGGCTATCCCCCCAGGGGGTGATTTCTCGCTTTCTGTCTTTCTAGCGAGTACACACACCCTATAGCAAAAACCTCTCCAAAAAAAAAAAAAAGAAAGAAACTAACACTAATTTTTTTTTGTAGTTTCTAGCCAATTAAAAGGCAGTATTTGATGTCCAAAATATTAGGTTGTTGAGAAAGTCATGATGTGTCGGTCTATGCAAAACTGTTTCATGGCTTTCCCGACACCTAACACAGTAGGCAATACCTGGACACTAAGAGGCAGAATTTTTTTTAAAGAATTGTTTTATTTAACTTTATTTATTTATTTTAATTTGACCAGAGAGGGACAGAGTGAGAGTGAGAGAGTGAGAGAGAGAGAGAGAAACTGAGAAAGCAAGCTGCCAGGACTGGGACTCAAACTGTACCTGGCCAAGTGGGCGTCCAGAGCCCTTAACCACCACACCACCTGCCGGCCCACTAAGAACTAGAATTCTGGGAACCAGCAGTTAGCATAATGACTATGTCGCTGGACTCCCATGTAGTCGACCGTGGTTCGCATCCCGGACCCGGTGGCTTAAAACTCACGCCGGGCGCGTGTGCATGCGTGCCCAAGATCCCGAGAGGAGAATGGAGGAGAAGGGATTGCGACGTGACCATCCCCCCTGGGGGGTGATTTCTCACTTTCTGTCTCTCTGTCTCTCTCTGTCTGTCTGGCGAGCGCACGTGCCCTATAGCGAAAATCCTCTCCAAAAAAATAAAAATAAAAAAACTAGAATTCTAACATGGGCCAAGCATCCTGCCTCCTGCTCTGAACAACTTCCTCCCCTGAGAGTATGGGCAAGACCTGTGACCATCCTCCTGTGATCATGTAGCACTGGAGGGTGGAAGAATTTTGCACATTTAACCAAGGTCTCCAATCAGGTCTTTTCTTCTTCTTCTTTTTTTTTTCCTTTGGAGAGGTTTTTGCTACAGGGCGCGTGCGCTCACCAGAAAGAGAGAGACAGAGAGTCAGAACGCAAGAAATCACCCGCCGGGGGGATGGCCACACCGCAATCCCTTCTCCTCCATTCTCCTCTCGGGATCTTGGGCACGCACATACACGCCTGGAGAGGCTGCCAGCCTGCCAGGTCCATGGCCTGAACCACAGCTGGTCATGTTTCAGGAGTCCAGTGCCTAACCACCATGGCACCTGCTGGCCCTAATCTTTAAGAGGGAATTAAGGTGAAATGAAGGCCTTAGGTTGGGGCCCTAGTCCAATAGGCTGGTGTCCTTATAAGGAAGGGTTGAGACCAGGCATGCAGGCACATGAAGAACACCAGCCACGCAGGAGCCATCTGCAGGCCAGGTGAAGGCTTCAGACCAACCGAACCTGCCAGCACCTTGACCACGGACTTCCAGCCTCCAGAACGGTGAGAAAACAAACTTCTGTAGTTTAAGCTGCTCAATGTGTGGTATTTCGTTATGGTCATCCAAGCAAATGAATATAGTTCTGTATAGTAATAACACTCACTAAATATAAAATCCTCTGCATGAGAATCAGAGTTAACACATGTCGTGTTTGAAATTTCATTCTCGCTACCTTTGCCTTCAGAGAAAGTTAGCCAGCTTTCTGACTATCGCAACAATGGATTAAAACACCCTGTATTGTCCCCGTAAGTGTTCAAGTTTAGACATTTCTGAAGTCATAAAGTAACAAAGAGTCCATAAAAACACATCTTCATTTTTAACAGTGAAATCTAAATATACACAGAAGATCAATTAGATGGAAAGAAAAGCAAAACCACTCTCCTCCTCCCCCCCAGAATGAACTTCAAAACCAAAACATAAGCAACACAGAAAGAGCAGTACAAAACTACGTGGCCAGAATTCCTTTCTGCCATAAAGCCACCAGGACACGAACCATCAAGGATGGTCTCTCCCCCAGAGACGAAACAGCCAAGTTCCAGATACCCTTCTACTTTCAAACGTAGAAAGTATAAAAGTAACAAACCATCCCTCTTGTGAGACATACAGGTGACAAGACCCTGCCATATATTACCTGGGTTTGTCTCTCTCTTTCTTTTATTAACTTGCCAGGAGGCATGTGCACTCACCAGAGAGAGACAGAAAGAGAAGGAAAGTAAGAAACCATCCCCTGTGGGGGAGTGGCCACACCACAATCCCTTCTCCCCCGTTTCTCCTTTTGGGGTTTTAGGTGCTCATGTACACGCCCTGTGTGTCCTTCAAGCTGCTGGGTTTGGGACTGGAAACACACCACTGGCCGTGTGAGATCCAGCCACCTTAGCCACCACGTCACCAGCTGGCCCAACATCTGGAATTCATACCGTCATTTTGTCTTCCCTAGGAAACTAGGATGCCCTTCTCACCTGAGTCCTGTTGGAGGTGATGAAGGACAAGCACAGAAGCAGACAAGGGAGACACATTAGCTAGATTCAGGGATGCACAAATAATAATGGTGGACACGGGGGCCAGCAGATGGCATGGTGGTTAAGATGTTGGACTCCCACATGGCCAACTGTGGTTTGAGTCCTAGACCTGGTGGCTTGTTTTCTCACTTTCTCTCTCTCTCTCTCTGGTAGGCACACTTGCCCTATAGCAAATTAAAGAAAATAATAACAATGATGAATAAAATTAAATAATTCTTTAAAATAATAATGGTGGACATCTCCTGAGACTTAACCATGAACTAGGTGGTTCTAAGTAGTTTATAGTATAGTATTCCTGTTTCACAGACCAGGAAAATGAGGAACAGGGAGGTCAAGTGGCTTGTCTAAGGTCACAGAGCTAATACATGGCGGTGGCGGGATTCAAACCCAGGCAGTCTGACTGTGTTCTGTGCCCATAACCATCTGCTCTCCCTTAAGAACTGATACCAAGACTAGAATGATTTCAAAGCATCTTTCGGTCATCTGCCCTCCCACCCATGTTCTGAAGAGGAGTGCTTGGAAGTGGGGGAGAAATACATATTAGGATCTAGCTAGCATGTCACAAAAATTTCCTTCCCTGCCACTGTAGGAGGTAGTTAAATATTATTTCTCTCAGTCAGGAACAAAACAGCCCAAGCTGACACGGCATGGTGAGTCCGACCCTCTAAATCCCAAGTCCTGTGATTTCCTTTTGAACTGTGATCCTTTTTTCTAATTCCTCAATCACAACGTTTCTCATTAGGAAAGAAAATATATATATATTCTTCATCGCAGTGCTGCTGTAGCATTCAATGGTTAACGAAATGATCCAAAGAACATTCTGGGTCAGCATCTGTCTGCTCTAAGTGCTGGGGTGAACTCTTCCAGAAACTAATCATAACTTGGCTTTGTCCCTCAGAGGCAAAGAAGGCAGCCAGGCAGAACTACTCATGCGGGGACTCCAGGGTGAGGCTTAAAAACCCAGGGCTCATCAGTTTAAGCAATCGGACTTGCACACGCAGGAGACTCCTTGGGGGCTGACCTTCTGGGAAGCTGGCCAGTGTAGGCATCGCTAGCATTTGTTTGGTTTTACAAAAGGTCGTGTAACGGAGCCTACCATCTGTTACCTTCCAGTGATTTGGGGGTCTTCCTCCCTTCCTTCAGGGAACTGAAAAGATCTCATTTCTGAGAAAATGGAGGTCAAAATTTGATTAGGTAAAATAAGCATCATGTTAGGGACTTTGAAAGAAGGTAAGTGGTCCCCTTCAAAGGTCAAAGAACTGCCTCTCCCAAAGACGTGGAGGGCTGAGTAACAGGTGTAGGTAGAGAGGCAGAGTGCCCTGGCACCCCAACTTGAGAGAGTTTTGTTTGGGAGAAGGGGCAAAGCCA
>JAKSZU010000025.1:12544549-12568055 GCA_026018925.1 Tupaia tana | reverse complement strand
ACTTGCCTTGAACTCCACAGGAACTCTCTCTGTATCCCAGCCAACGCACTTCAAGGATCCTAGCTCCCTGGGAGCATCATGCCAACGGAAGAAGGACAGGAGCCATCCGACGACTCCAGCCTGATGTCACTTAGACCTTTGATAGTTCTGACTCCCTTCTGCTGGAGACGATGTTCCCTAAGCAACCTTCTGCGTGTGCCTGGGTTTCACAGCCTGGGGTACAGCCCTTTCTGGTTGGAAAGCGACACTCAGGCATTGAGAGGGGGCACTGACAACGCAGCAGCGTGAAACCCAGGACCTGGGAGCGCCATCCTTCTCAGCACAAATGCATGCACCTGGGAGCGCCATCCTTCTCAGCACAAATGCATGCACGGATACTCAGGTGTTATACTGCAGTCCCAGGAACAGGGTTAACAAGTCCATCTCGGAGAGGCGGATCTGGTTTAGAGCTGGTTTTAGAGCCTCCTAGGAGGACCCTGGCCACAGCACTTTCACCACGGCTATGCACGCTACCTGGTAACGCCTGTTGGTAGCGTCTGACCTGACAGAGCCCCTCAACATCAACTGGGGTGCACAAGCATCCTTGCCTTTCTTTATACGGAGATGTAAGGAAAGAGAACTAGCCGTGTCATCCCGAATCGGACAGCGCAGTCAGTAATAAATGGGGATCGAGTCTTTTTCTGGAAGCTTGGCTAAATGCACTTGAATATTTGAACTGGGAAAAAAGGAACATTCTGATCAAGCGATCATAACTCTTTCAGTTTTTTCAGGCAGCCCTCTAAAAATATGCTTGATTGGATTTAAGGACTCATGTCCCCACCCTATACTCATCCGATCACTTCTAAATCTAAGCAAGGTTAAAACAAACACACACACACACACAAGGCCTGGATGTAGACATAGATACAATACAGGTGATGAAGTCTGAATCTCTGATTTCTCTCTAAAAGCACAGAGGCTGTGTCTGACACGCCCTGTCTTCAGGACATCAGGCCCTGGCCGTCCTGCATTATCTTAACTGACACATCAAAAAAGAAACACACTGTTTTTCTCCAAATACTCCTACTTCCTTGCAACTTCACTCTTTCTTTCTTTCTTTTTTTTGTGGGGAGGGGGTTAACTATAGGGCATGTGTGCTGGCCAGAAAGACAGAGAGAGACAGAGAGCCAGAAAGCGAGAAATCACCCCCCAGGGTGGATGGCCACACCGCAATCCCTTCTCCTCCATTCTCTTCTCGGGATCTTGGGCACGCACGCACACGCACCCGGTGTGAGTTTAAGCCACTGGGTCCGGGACACGAACCATGGTCGGCTACACGAGAGTCCAGCGACATAGGCATTACGCTAACTGCTGGTCCCGCAACTTCACTATTTCTGAAGACCAGCATTTTCTTAGTCCTCCACCTGAAAATGCGACATCTTCTATTCTCCCTCCCTCCCCACATCCCATCAATCACTAAATCCTAGCGGTATGTTTTCTCTCCACCTCCATTCACTTTTTTAAACTACTAATCTTATTTAGTCTTCATCAACTCAAACGAATTAACGGGAGGTTATACTATTGCCCGTCTCCTTTTCTCTGCCAACAGTCTGGTCACCTCCTCTGAACGCCACCTTGCAAAGGGCGTGCCTTCCCTCACAGGCCTCGATGGCTCAGGTTCACCCCTGACACTCCCAGCTCCCACCTGACCCAGTCGCTCACAGTTCTTTGCAGACTCTCCTCTCCAGCCCAGTGGCGGGGAGCACTGATCCTCATGCCTAGAACAGAAGCTTCCAGAGAGGATTTCTGGGGGGTCTCTGAGGCTGAAGCTATTTTCATAATGCTAAGACGTTAAATACGGCCTTTTTCACTGTGCGGCATTTAAGTGACGGACATAAAAAAAAAAAAAAGATAAAAAATAGTGCTGACATGTCAACAAACTCTATTAGTAGTTATCGTATTCCACAATACACATATTCCCTAGGAAGAATGTCCTTGATGAAGCAGTAAAAAAAAGCATTAATTTATTAAACTCAGCACGTAAGTACTTTTATTTGGGGGGGGGGTTTTATAAGGTATGTATGCTTGCCAGAGAGAGACAGAGACAGTGAGGAATCACCTGCCGGAGGGCATGGCCATTCTGCAATCCCTTTTCCTCCATTCTCCTCTCAAGATTTTTGGACATGCATGCACACATGCCCGACGTGATTTTCAAACTGCCAGGTCCAGGACTTGAACAAATGCAGTTAGCCATTTGGGATCCAGCGACTTAACCAGCATGCCACCTGCTGGCCCAAGTATATGTCTTTCAATGGAGATATACATAGAGCACTCCTCCCACATACTGAAGTAGGACTGAGTAGGCCCATCCACGCAAGGACAGCACGTGGGATGGTTTGTGTATAGTCTCGATAGCAGCTCCTTTGTGGACCAGCGCTTGTGTTTGAACGAACAGCTGACAGAGAAACTATGGGTGGGACCAGCAGTTAGCGTAATGGCTATGTCGCTGGACTCCCACGTAGTTGTCCGCGGTTTGAATCCTGGACCCAGTGGCTCAAACTCATGCCGGGCGCGTGTGCATGTGTGCCCAAGATCCTGAGAGGAGAATGGAGGAGAAGGGATTGTGGCGTGACCATCCCCCCTGGGGGGGGGTGATTTCTTGCTTTCTGTCTCTCTGTCTCTCTCTGTCTGTCTGGCGAGTGCACGTGCCCTATAGCAAAAACCTCTCCAAAAAAAAAAAGAAAAAAAAAAAAGAAAGAAACTATGGGTATTGAAATTTGGGCACTGGGCAGGCATTTTCTCAACCACGAATAAGACAGACCTGTCACTTTGAGGAAAACAACTGACACTAGTTGTTGCCAATGATAAAAGGCAAGCTTTTAGGCAAAAAAAAATTAAATAAATAAAATAAAAAATCAGAAATTTGGAAATCTTATATCTGCCGCTATGAGCTTAACAGCTTTGCAATAATGAAAGCCTTTTGTGATGAGAGGGTGAGATTAAAGAATGTAATGTTTTCATATGGTATAATGAAATGTGTCAACATTTGGAAGATCTTCATAACTCACTGAACCAATGTTTTTCTAAGAACCAGTGCATGACGTTACAAACTTCAGTATGGATAAACATCCATTCAAAATGCACGACACAACAATAGATTTTAAATAACAGTCTAATAAAAGCTTATTATCAGGGTTTCAGATTCTACATGGTTGCTAGCCTTTAAGAAACCACCAGTTATGGAGTTCTGGTATAACATAAAAACGAAACAGCCACAGTTCTTTGAAAAGATATAAAAATATTTCTCCTTTCTACCTGTATGAGACCAGCAGGCTTTTTACCTACTTGAAAGCAAACAGTGTACACACTTCGGGTATAGGTACATAATGGATGTAAACTGCCCTCAATTAAGACACAAAGATATTTTCTTTTTTTTGTTTGTTTTGGAGGCTTTTGCTACAGGGTGTATGCCCTTGCCAGACAGAGAGAGACAGGAAGACAGAAAGCGAGAAATCATTCCCCAAGGAGGACGGCCACGCTGCAATCCCTTCTCCATTTTCCTCTCAGGATCTTGGGTACGCACGCACATGCGCCCGGTGTGAGTTTAAGCCACCGGGTCCGGGACTCGAACCGCAGTCGACTACATGGGAGTCCAGTGACAAAGCCATTACGCCATCTGCTGGTCCCTCCATGTGGGATTTTCTCACAGTCCATTCATTTGATTTGCTGAGTCAAACCCATTGAACTATGAGGCTTTTATTTCATTGTTCTGCATCCTCAGGATCTAGTAGAAATACCCAATATTAATGATGAGAGTCACCAGTAACTCTCCTCACATCTTGACACGTGGCCTGGGCATTTTTACGGAGTTAGACCGAAGACACAATTGATGAACCGCCCACACCGTAGCTTGTGAAAAGCTCATGTTTTCCCTCCTCGAACCAGATTAACAGATGGCGAACTCTGAGAAGTAATCTCAAGATTGCCTTTGGAAATTTCAAGCATGTTTTGCTTAACAGTTCATGTCACACTTTACGACGCTGCCAGGAGGCACGGGACTGCGACTCGGATGACTAAGATAAAAAGCAGGCTGCAGACGCCGGGCTGTCACTACTCCACATCACGCCTGCATGCAGCGGCCACGGTGAGAGCAGCGTCAGTCTGCTCCTGCCCACCCTCACCCCTCCACGGATATATGATGGCAAAGCCTAGATCTCCATACACCGCAACGGGCCCTGTCCCCACTGTGCCTCCCACTGGCCTCCCAGCCAAGCAAGATCACGGGCAGTGTGTCCGCGTGTTTGGGGAGACCCGGACCTGACGGGCAGTCTCCCGTGTGGTTCTAGCTCTGCAGAGCAGCGTCCTGCGGCCTGCACCACCGTGGCTAGGCCCCTTTTCCTTTCAGGTAGTACACCGTGCCTGTCTGTTTAGTAAGCCGGAAATGTCTCAAACGAAGACAAGAAAACATGGCTGTTCTCGATATTCCTGTCTGTCTGTTCTTTTTTTTTTTTTTTTTTTTTTTGAGAGGTTTTTGCTATAGGGTGCGTGCGCTTGCCAGACAGACAGAGAGAGACATAGAGAAAGAAAGCGAGAAATCACCCCCCAGGGGGGATGGTCACGCCGCAATCCCTTCTCCTCCATTCTCCCCTCGAGATCTTGGGCACACACGCACACGCGCCCGGCGTGAGTTTTAAGCCACCGGGTCCGGGACGCGAACCGCAGTCGACTACGTGGGAGTCCAGCGACATAGCCATTATGCTAACTGCTGGTTCCCTGTCTGTCTGTTCTTAAGCTCTGATCAAGGGTCAGGTCCATGGCACGCCAATAATACCCTGCTCGAGAGAAGCCGAAATCCTAGGGGCACACACTGAATGCCAGATCCAGGGCGCGGGGGGGCTGGAGTAAGGGGAGGGCACACCACCCGCACCGTGGACGAGGCTTCTCTCTTTCTCCCTGTCGTGTGTACAGCCACGCACTCCCTCACGAATAAGAGGAATAGGCTTTGATCAAAAACAATAACCCCTGGGGCCAGCAGATGGCGTAGTGGTCACATCACTGTACTCCCACATGGTCAATTGAAGTTCCAGTCCCAGACCTGATCGCTTGAAAATCACACCAGGCACATGTGCATGCGTGCACGAGATCCTGGGAGGAGAGTGGAGGAGAAGGGATTGCAGCATGGCTATCCCCCCTGGGAGGGTGATTTCTCCCTTTCTGTCTCTCTCTCTCTCTCTCTAGCAAGTGCACGTGCCCTAAGGCTAAAACCTCTTTAAAGAAAGAAAATGAAATAATCTCACTTCTGTGTGTCAGGTTCCCTCACCTCTTCGCCTCCAGAGCTGAGTCACGCTGCGAGATGAGGAGCTTTGCTATTCTTCATCATGGCCTACCTCCCCTCTCCTCGCACCCCAGCAGCCCACGGCCCTTTCGTGCCCGAATCTCAAACATATCTGCTCCCCGAGCTCGCTCACACACTGTAAGACTCTTGCTGCCACGTCTCTCAAAGGATCCACATTTTTGTTCCCTGAAATACCTAGCACAAACACTTTTTTTCTTTTCTTTTTTTAGGTTTTTGCCACAGAGTGTGTGCACTCACTGGGCAGAGAGACAGAAACTGAGAAATCACCCCTCCAAGGGGGTGGCCACACCACAATCCCTTCTCCTCCATTCCCGCTCAGGATTTTGGCCACGCATGCACATACACCAGGTCTGATTTCTTTTCTTTTCTTTTTTTTTTTGAGAGGTTTTCGCTATAGGGCGCGTGTGCTTGCCAGAAAGACAGAGAGATAGAAAGCGAGAAATCACCCCTCAGGGGAGATGGCCACGCCGCAATCCCTTCTCCTCCATCCTCCTCTCGGGATCTTGGGCACGCAGCACACGCACCCGGCGTGAGTTTAAGCCGCCGGGTCTGGGATTTGAACCGTGGTTGGCTACATGGGAGTCCAGCGACATAGCCATTACGCTAACTGCTGGCCCCAACACCAGGTCTGGTTTCTAATAAGCAGCCAGGTCTGGGATTCGAACCAAGATCGGCCATGTGGGAGTCCAGCAGTAACCGCCACACCACCTGCTGGTCCCTTTATAATGCTTTATAATGAAAGGCAACCCCAAACCATGTGAACATTGAACAGAATGTGTTTTCTGTCCAGAACTTTCCCCAAATACTAAATTGAACAAAATTATTTTCTTCTTTAAGTTCATGGGGTCAGATAAATATTTTCACACAGCTGACCGCAGAACACTAAGATCTATTTTGTAAGACACACCATGGACCCAGAGCACCGTGTGCTTGAATCGTTTCGGGAACATCTCACATCTGCCTTCACGGATTCCTCCTGTCACATCCTGGAACGGGGAGCTGAGACACAGGCAGTCCAGCAAATCGCTCCAGGTGCGTGAGAGACTAAAATGAGCTCAGCAGGGCAAACTAGCTGCAAACTGGGCCTTTCTTATGTCCTGGAATTCGAAGAAAAATGGAGACAATTATTGATGACTGAAATTACCCAAAGCCATTTGAGAGAAACTGAACATTAAGAAAAGGTTCTAAAAGTTTATTTATTTATTTATTTGCTATAGGGCACGTGCGCTCGCCGGAAAGACAGGGAGAGACAGAGAGACAGAAAGTGAGAAATCACCCCCCAGGGGGGATGGCCACGCCGCAATCCCTTCTCCTCCATTCTCCTCTCGGAATTTTGGGCATGCACGCACACATGCCTGGCATGAGTTTTAAGTCACCGGGTCCAGGACTTGAACTGTGGTCGACCAGTCCAGTGACATAACCATTATGCCATCTGCTGGTCCCAGCCATACGCCATATATTGTTCTAAGAGCTCTTTGAAAATGCTCTCACTTAATCTTCGCAGCAGGTCTATTCCAAAACACTACCAATTGAGCACCCATTATCTGCAAGGCTTGGGACCAGAATTTTTTTTTAACTATTCGCATACATACAATGAGATAGCTTGAGGATGGAACCCAAGTCTAAATGCGAAAATCATTTATGGTTCATATTTACCTTTTATACACAGCCTGAAAGTATTTTATACACTAGATTTGTATCGTAGCATTTTGACTTTCACTCATGACGTGAGGTCAGGTGTGGAATTTCCCATTTGTGGGTCATGTCAGGGCTCAAAACACTTCTAATTTTGGAACATTTTGGATTTTCAGACAAGGGATGCTCAACCTGTCTCATCATCTCCATTTTATGGCTGAGAGGCAAGGTGAACTGCCTAGACACAGCAGGGCTGGGATTTGAACTCAGGAAGCTGACTCTAGCACCCATGCTCTTAATAAGTTACTAAAGCATTAGGCCCATAGCCACACCACCTAGACTTGGTTTCTCTTATATATTATCTTGCTTTTGTACACTTTAGCACCAGAAAATTCTGCAGTGGGTATTAACACAAGATCATCATACTCTATCTGCAATTTTGTTAAGCTCCAAAGTAGACTTAAGTTACAAGGTAGTAGCCACTAAAACCTAAATTTCTCACGACGCGTAAGTAAAATATGACGGTATTGGAACCAGAAGTTAACGTAATGGCTATGTCGCAGAACTCCCATGTAGCCAACCGTGGTTCGAGTCCTGGACCCGGTAGCTTAAACTCATGCTGGGCTGTGTGCATGCGAGCCCAAGATCCCGAGAGGAGAATGGAGGAGAAGGGATTGCGGAGTGGTCATCCCCCTGGGGGGTGATTTCTCACTTTCTGTTTCTCTGTCTGTCTCTCTCTTTCTGGCGAGCGCATGCGCCCTATAGCAAAAACCTTTTCAAAAGAAAAAAATATATATATACGAAGGTATTAACACAAAGTCTTCCTGTGAGCTGGTGCTCCTACCTGGGCCCACTGAGGGGGCACCATGTCTGACAAAACCCTAAGTAGACTCCAGGTATTCCCTGTCAATTACCAAAACGATACAAATGATACAACACTCCCCTACCTTTTGTTTTCCAGAAACAAGTTCAAGGCACTCTTTAACTTTTTCTAAACTCCTAAGAAAACTTAGTAATTTCACAGATGCTTTTGTTTTTCTTAATAGCCTCTTGTCTTCTCAAAGGCCAGACAACACAGGAGGAAAAGAGAAACGACATATTGAACCCATGACTGATTTTGGGGGGGGGGAAGTTACAAAAAAGCTGGAGGGAGCCATTCAGAAAGAACGGCAAATAGAAAGCCCATCTCCGGGCTCCGTAGTGCATTTTATTTTATAAATAGCTTTCTAACTTGAAAAGGATGCCCCTGAGCTAAAAGTGAGTCTATTCTAATTTTCTAGGCTCCTTAAAGCACAGCCTACAATCCAAAGATGACTGTGTCATGGCTTGGCCATAATACATATACCACTGTAATGGGCATTTATTTAACACAAGACAAATAAATAAGCTTTTTGAATATATGTACTATGGCAATCCACACTAGTTTTATAAAACGTGTCATTTTTCTCCCAATGGTTTGTGTTTATTTGATATGTATATGGACAGATGTACTATAAAAAAACCCACTAATTTTACCACTACGAGTGAAACATGATGTTTAATTTAAACCGACTGCGATCATTTTAAACACCAAGAATATGTTTCACCAGCAATGTGAACAAAAGAAATGCCAATGCTGGAAAATGGCTTATTTAGGACCAGCAGATGGGGTAATAGTTATGTCACTGGACTCCCACGAAGTGAACCACGGTTCGAGTTCTGGACCTGGCAGATTAAAACTCATGCTGGGAGTGTGTGGGTGCATGCTCAAAACCCCCAGAAAAGAATGGAGAAGAGATTGTGGTGTGGTCATACCCCTGGGGGTGATTTCTTGCTTTCCGTCTCTCTGTTTTTCTCTGTGTCTCTGGCCAGCTCACACACCCTATAGCAAAAATCTCTCTCTAAAAAAAAAAAAAGAAAGAAAGAAAACTGGTTTATTTTAGCTTACTGTCCATACCTATGTAGTAGTTATTACTAGAAACCCTGAAGTGGGATTATGAAGTAAAGAAGTTTCAGTTCAACAGGGGTTCACGGGGACCAGCAGTTAGCGTAATGGCTATGTCGCTGGACTCCCATGTAGTCAACCACGGTTCAAGTCCCGGACCAGGTAGTATAAACTCAGGGATGGCGCCGGGTGCATGTGCGTGCCCAAGATCCCGAGAGGAGAATGGAGGAGAAGGGATTGCAGAATGGCCATCCCCCCTGGGGGGTGATTTCTCACTTTCTGTCTGTCTCTCTCTGTCTTTCTGGCGAGCACACGCACCCTGTTGCAAAAAATAAACTCTCAAAAAAAAAAAAAAAAAGAAAAAACGGGTTCACAGTGGGCTCTGATACTAGCCCAAAGAGACTCTCCAAACCATTAAAAGGAGTATTTTGAGATCCTGCAAAATGCTCCGAGATTTCAAAGTGACCATTTTCAAGGCCAGCACAGTTTGGCTTATAAAATGTTTTTTGAAAATTCGATCTCATTGCCTTCCAGTTTCAGCTATGACATTCTTTCAAGCATAGTTGACCCCAAACGCCAACGCTTAGAGACTCACCAGGGGCACCTTAGAGCCTTCCCATCTGAACTTTAAAGTTCAAAAATCTTCAAAACCGGGACCAGCAGTTAGCGTAATGGCTATGTCGCTGGATTCCCATGTAGTTGACCGTGGTTCAAGTCCCAGACCCGGCGGCTTAAACTCACTCTGGGCACGTGTGCGTGTGTGCCCAAAATCCTGAGAGGAGAATGGAGGAGAAGAAAGTGCGGCGTGGCCATCCCCCCTGGGGGGTGATTTCTTGCTTTCTGTCTCTCTGTCTCTCTCTGTCTTTCTGGCGAGTGCATACACCCTGTAGCAAAAAACCTCTTCAAAAAAAGAAAAAAAAAAAATCTTCAAACCCAACTTCAAGAGGGAAAACTGCAAGGATCTCCCCAGCATGTCTACAGATGCTCACCCGGTTCACCTCCAGTGCCAAGCATGGCAGCGTGATTCATAGAGAACCCTAACAACAGGACACCAGGACGCTGAGCAAGTGAGTGGCCCCCGGAGGTGCCCCAGAGAGAGGGGGTTAAAGACACAGTTCAGCTGGAGCTGATGGTGGCACAGTGGGAGAATGCGACACTCCACAAGGCTGACACGGGCGAAGGTCTGGGGTCCCACCCGGAGACCTCACCAGGTCCACAGGGCACGTGTATGCCCACGCTGCAAGCTGAGCTGGGGTGGACTGCAGCGCCCAGATGCCGCTCGGGGTGCTCTTTGTCTTCCTCGCTTCCGGAAAAAATAAATCAATAAATAAACTTTAAAATAAGAGAGAGATGCATTCTAGGGGTCACGGGAGGTGGCCTGAACGCTGCTGTCTCCGCAGCCCTTCCCAACACCAGTGCTCCGGACATGAAGGGCTCGGGACCACGCGGGGATCCCTAAACCACGGAGCGGGGGCACGTGGGACAGCATGCACGAGACCCTTACAGAGACACAAGCAGGAACACGGACCGACCCACAGCGCATATCTGAAGTGGAAAACGCACAGCGTGTCATAACGCAATCTAATTCGAACAACTGTCTTCTTGTTTTAACTTTTCATTTTTGTGGAGCATTGTAAACATATAAAATGAACAGAATGATGAACCCTCACATACCCATAACCAGGTTTCACATTAGCAGCATATGGGAGATTTTTGTTTTTTGTTTTTTTTTTTTAAATCTTGGTTATTTTGGAGAAAAATCCCATACACAATATTATTTGTATTAGTATTCACAATGGGTCTTCGAAAAGTTTATGGAAAATACATAGTATGAAAAAACCTGCAGATTTCATAGTTTTGCACCAAAATAAACATTAATTTTACTTTTCCATGAACTTTTTGAAGTCCCCTTGAATACTACGCTCTATAAAATATTCTATTATACATACTATTGGTACCTAATATTAATATAGATCTAGTTAGTTCAGATCTCAAAGAGAGAAAAACTCCAAAAATATCATTATCACAAAATGTGGTTAAATTTAAAATTTTATTATAAACATGGGTATATTCCTAAAATGTTTTCTGAAAAGAAGTATCGAAAAAATAAAACATACATGAAAACAAAAAAACAGTGGTCATTGTTGGGAAAAGGGGCTGGGGACAAGGTGCAGGGGAGGCTTAACTCTTCATTTAAAACCTTCTACAGGGTGGGCAGCAGGTGGCGTAGTGGTTAAGTGCTCGACTCCCACATGGCCGATCATGGTTCGAGTCTTGGGTCTGGAGGCTTGAAACTCATGGCGTGTATGAGCTTATGTGTCCAAAATCCAAGGAGGGGAAACAGAGGAGAAAGGATTTGGCTTGGCCATGCCCCTCGGGATTGATTTCTCACTTTCCCTCTCACTGTCTCCCTCCATCTGTCCAGCCGAGTGCACATACCCTGTGGCTGAACCTTCCACAGGGTCAGCCCACAGCATGGTTGAGGTAGCTAGATCTTATATGGCGGACTACATGATTCAAGTCCCAGACCCGGCAGCTTAAAAGGTACTGAGTGGGTGTGCGTGAGTGTCCCAAATCCTGAAAACCGGGAGAAATGCAGCCATTATGGTGTGACTATGACCCCCAGGGGGTGCTTTCTCACGTTTCCTCTGTCTCTAGCAAGTGGACATGCCTTCTGGCAAAATTTTTTTTAAATGAAATAAAACCTTTCAGGGCTAACCCCATAGCCTAGTGGTTAAGGGAGTTATATGCTACAAAGCCGATCACAACTCGAATCCCGGCCCCAGTGGCTTGAAAAACACACTGTGCCCGTGTGTGTACATGCCCAAAACTCGGAGAGGGTGGCGACACGGACACGGGACTGAAGCATGACTAGACCCCATTAGGGGGGACCTTTCTTCCCCTTCTCTCTGTCTCTCTCAGTTTCTCTCTGGCTAGGACACGCACCCTCTGGTAATAAGAGAAAAAACTTTGTTTTTAATTAAAACTTTGGATTTATTTCACATGTAACTCCAGTGGAACACGCTGAGCCTGACGGAGCAGCAGAAAGACTGCAAGAGCAGAGGGCTTCGTGGATGGGGCTGAAGGCGGGAGGCGAAGTTTCCTGCAAAAAGTTCACAGAGTCCTTCAAGTATGATCAAATACCAGCAGGTGACGGTGTCCATCAGTGAGCAATAGGCTACGAATGCTCTTATTATTATTACCACTATTATTATTTTGAGAGCTTGTATTGCCATAAGGCATGGGCACTCACCAGAGAGACAGAGACAAAAAGCAAGAAATCACTGCCCGGGGGGATGGCCACACTGTAATCCCTTCTCTTCCGTTCTCTTCTGGGGATTTTGGGGACGCATGCACAAACACCCAGCGTGAGTTTCAAGCTGCTGGGTCTGGGACTCAAACTGTGGTCGGCCATGTAGGAGTCCAGTGCCTTCACCACTACGTCATCTGCTAGCCCCAGATATAAATTCTCTAAATAGATAAAAAGGGGCAGAGGCTGGTGAACCCAGCGACATGACTAAACGTAATTATGATTCCAGTAAGGTGCAGGGCCAGGCGTGGAGGAGATGCAGCAGGCTCCTCCCAGCCTCCCTACTGCTAAAGCCGAGTGCAGTCGCCAGACGGGATCTTTCACTTCAAGGCCTGGGTTTTTTTTTTTTTTTTTTTTTTGGAGAGATTTTCGCTATAGGGAGCGTGCGCTCGCCAGACAGACAGAGAGACATAGAGACAGAAAGTGAGAAATCACCCCCCAGGGGGGATGGTCACGCTGCAATCCCTTCTCCTCCATTCTCCTCTCGGGATCTTGGGCACGCACGCACACGCGCCCAGCATGAGTTTAAGCCACCGGGTCCAGGACTCGAACCACGGTCAACTACATGGGAGTTCAGCAACATAGCCGTTACGCTGCTAGTCCCAAGGCCTGGAATTTTTAAGAGCACTTCAAAAACACTAAAAAAAGCAAAGCTAGTGTCTTAACTCTCTCTTTCCCTTCTTCTTATCTTTACTCCTTGTAATTTTCTACCTTCTAGGCTGGAAAAATGTCATTTCCTTTCCTGGTGGTGCTTTCTTTATTATCTGCTCTATCTGTCCTTGAATAACATAGCCTGGGGACCCGCTAAGGCAGTTACTGGGCTCCTTAAAATACATAAGTCTCTGTGCATGAACGCTCGCACCGATTCAGGCACGACTGCACACTCTGCATCTTCCGGCTTTATGGTCAGCTTATTGGGGCCATGAGAAAACGAGATTAAAAGTAGCTGGCTTTTTGGATCCTGTTCATTTCTGTCACAACTTGGACATCTCTGAATAATCCATGACAAATGTAGACAAAAGGATGGAAAGTCTGGCCTCAATCGAACTAATTCAAAATCTTAAAATTCTAGTGCGTAGGTGAGAGGCTGCTGCATGATACATACGGGAGGCGTACATGGTTCAGACCCCGGGTTGACCAGTACTCCACGCTTGCCTGCGGGAGTCCCTGATCTTGTCTGGCTGGCCGGCTGGGGCAAGGATCACAGAGTGGTGAGACTGTCAGGGCCCTGTCTATCTCTGTCTCTCTCATTCATGAAAGAAATAAAGAAACCTTAAATTTTAAACTTCCAGGGCCAGCAGGTAGTGTGAAGGTCAGAGCACCTGGACCCTACATGGTCAGCTCTGCAGTTTGAGTCCTGGACCCGGTGGATTGAAAATCACACCAGGTGCCTGTGTGCGCATGCCCAAAATCCCAAGAGGAGAATGAAAGAGAAGGGACTGTGGCGTGGCCATTCCCCTTGAGGGTAATTTTCTCACTTTCTCTTTCTCTTTGTCTCCAGCAAGCACCTGCTTCCTATAGCAAAACTAAAAAAGAAAAAAGAGAGAGAGAGAGAGAGAAATCCCTTAAACTTCTTTTTTTTTTTTTTTTTTTTTTTGGAGAAGTTTTTGCTATAGGGCACGTGCGCTCGCCAGACAAAGACAGAGAGAGACAGAAAGTGAGAAATCACCCCCCCCAGGGGGGATGGCCATACCGCAATCCCTTCTCCTCCATTCTCCTCTCGGGATCTTGGGCACACACGCACATGCACCCGGCGTGAATTTAAGCCACCGGGTCTGGGACTCGAACCACAGTCGACTACATAGGAGTCTAGCTACATAGCCATTACGCTAACTGCTGGTCCCCAAATCCCTTATATTTCAGAAGCACCATTTCCTTGCTTTCAAATATCACTTGAACAAGGCAAAGAAAATGGTTCCCAGTAAAGGTCAGAGGGAACGTGTCTTTAATGAACAGACCTCTAATGGTTTAAACTTTTAGCATAACTACGTCTTCCCGAGAACTTTAAAATAGTTGGTTCACTTCATCAGTTATACCCTACCCTGGCAGCTGCCTATCTTTGTTTGATAAAACCCAACATTTAATAAAACCCAAGATGTCGAGAGTGTATAGAAAGAGTTCCCTTAAGCACTGGCAGTCTAGTTACTAAATACATGTTTTATTGGACCTAACAGCAAGACCTGTCTCTTTTACCAAAAAGCACCTACCAGAACCAACAGCTTATGGGTAGTCCAAAATGAAACTAACCCAAAATGTGGCCGAGGGACCTGGCTTCCATGCCGATCACCCAGTGTTACCCTCAGAGGGTTCTGTTCCTCTCTACCTGAAAACGGACCTTTTGGGTGGGTCTAGAAACTCACTCCAGCAATCACTGAACACAGCCCAGGAAAGGCCCGGAGGCTGCCTCTCTCCAGGGTACCTGTTTCATCCGGGGAGCTCGGGGAGGCACTGTCCTGGGACAGCGTGGTCCAGCTCGACTCCTCGTCGCTCGGTGCCAAGTTCTGGATCCGGTGGAGGGCGCAGTCCGTTTTGGCGCCCGTTTTAGGGTGGTCCTTTTTGGTCTCTGGACTGGAGGACACGGTGGGTCCTTGGCCATCCTCAGGGCTGGCCTGGGGCTTGTGGGGTTTCTCCAGCAGCAAGTCACCATTGCCAATGACAGTGGAGGCCTGGCCCTGGCCTGCTTGAGACTTCTCTTCGCCCACCCCAGGGCAGCCGCCTAGGTCTGGCTGGAGCTCCCGGGCCGACGTCTCCAGGTCTGCATAGTAATTCAGGAAGCTCTTGGTCCTCCTGGGCTGGGAGGGTAAGATCTCACAGCCTGAGGACTCCTGCGGGTGGTGCTCTTTGCCCTCTAACTTCTCAGAAGCGACATTGATGCCAGCTGCAGGGCTGGCGTTTTTGTTGGGGTCCTGCTGCCCCTGTTCCGCAGCCTTCCGGAGCTGGTTCTCCCCGTTCTTCACCAGTTTGATGTTGGCAGAGCCACTTCCCAGCAGGGGTTGCGTGGCTGGGTCCGAGAGGCCCATGGCCGCCTGGATGTTAGTTAGCGCGTATTTTTTCCTGCATTTCGGGGGGGTGCCGTTCTTGGACTCTGTGTGTTTTATTTCGGCATTCAACAGTTCATTGTGGGAGGAGCGCAGGTGAAGGGTGTTCGGTGGTGTGGCCGGGCTGTTCCGATTGGCGACGTCTGTGGTTCCACTGCTGGCCATAAACACGGCCAAGGTGTCCACACCTGAGTCAGCTGGAAGAAGAGAAAATGGGCCATTAGATGCCATCATCCATTCTCAGAGAACAGATGCGTTTATTTCACCCCGGATTCATCTATTAAATAAGAGCAAATAAAGGATATAATACACATGCCCAAAGTCAATTTAGCCAAAAGCAAGGCCATCATAAAAGCTCTACATTTTACTTAACGCCTCTCCTCTGAATTCATGCAAAAGCATTTTCTTCTGGTAACTGGTCTTCATTTTTCACAACCTTAAAGATCATCCCCTTTCCAGACATTTCTATCACATTTCTATTCTGTTGTTCCTCGGGCAACAAAATAAAATTGCTCACAACTCCTCTGGGGTTCTGGCTTTTTTTAATTAACCCAGAAGGGCATTCCATTTTCTTTTTTTTTTTTTTTTTTTTTTTCTTTTTTGGAGAGGTTTTTGCTATAGGGCGCGTGCGCTTGCCAGACAGACAGAGAGAGACAGAGAGACAGAAAGTGAGAAATCACCCCCCAGGGGGGATGGCCACGCCGCAATCCCTTCTCCTCCATTCTCCTCTCAGGATCTTGGGCACGCACGCACACGCACCTGGCGTGAGTTTTACGCCAACAGGTCCGGGATGCGAACCGCGGTTGACTACATGGGAGTCCAGCGACACAACCATTATGCCAACTGCTGGTCCCGGCATTCCCTTTCCGAGGGTAGGCCCCATGCATCCTAGGTCATTTTTCTCAACCGCGTTTAGAAATTGTTCCGAGTGCTTGGAAAACCCAGCCTCCACCAGAGTTGGCTACTGTCGTGGTGAACAGTTTGGATCTGGGCTGACTGCTTGCACTAAACAGAAATTTGGAAGAAATGGCTCCGGGTCTCCGGAAAACACACACGCACAACTATTCCTCATCATGTAGCACTGAGCCCCGGGCTACGGTGACCATTAGAGCCCCCAAAGAAGTCCGAAGGGGTTCCGCTGAGTAAGCGACAGACGCAGCTGGGGCAGGCGTCAGCGACCCTGCAGAACGCCGAGGAAACGACCTGCTGGTTGTGAGCAGCTCAAACGTTGTTCACACCACAGTGACTTCTCCCCTATGCCTCTTGCCAAGAAGAAAGAAAGGTTTCTCAGACTAGAAGGGAATAAATTCATCAGCAAGCGTTCCTCGGGTCTCAGATTTCTCAGTCCATGAGGAATGACCGCTCTCTTATCTGATCCCTGGCCCTCTGCAGAGACTCCGGTGATCAGCAAAGGAGCCCCAGCTCAGCTCCTGACATTCCTGACTCTATTCGGACAACTGCCCTGTCCTTCCCCAGGCAAAATGGGTTTTTCTTTCCTATTTTTGTCTTTTCTTTTCTTTTTAAAAAGTTTTTGTTTTAGGGCATGTGCGCTTGCCAAAGAGAGGTGGGGGTGGGGTGTGTGTGTGTGTGTGTGTGTGTGTGTGAAATTGCCTCCCGGGGGGGATGGCCACACCACAATCCCTTCCCCTCCATCCTGCTCTTGGGATTTGGAGCACGCACACACATGTGCCCAGCATGAGTTTTAAGTTGCCTGGTCTGGGACTCGAACTGTGCAGAAGGCTGTATGAGATCCACCACTTCAACCTCTGTGCCAGGGGGGTGACCCTCTTCTGTTTTTTGTTTTGGTTGTTGTTTTAAGGTTTTTGGCGCAGGGCATATGAGCTTCCCAGAGAGAAAGTGAGAGAGACGGTGAGAGGGAAAGTGAGAAGTCGCCCCCTCAGTGGGATGGCCACACCGCAATCCCTTTTCCACCATTCTCCTCCTGAGATTTGGGGCACGCACACACATATGCAGAGAGCATGATTTTCAGGCCGCCAGGTCCAAGACTCGATCCATGGTCAGCCATGTGGGAGTCCAGCACCATAACCACTATGCCAGCTGCTGGACCCTCTTATGATTTTTTAAAAACAAACTTTTTACCAAGATAAAATTCACATGTTATCGAACTCACCATGTTTACCATTATAACTGTACTATGCAAACTGTACGCCCTCCACTGTAAAGTTGCTTTGGGCATATTCAAATGCTACACGCCCAGCACCACTGAGCAACTCTGCACGTTCATGATCTCCAGGGCAGGGGTCCTCAGAGGAGAAGAGGGTGAGCATTCCTCCCTGCTCCAGAGCTTAGAGTTAGGTTCTCATCAAATACTCAGGTCGGGCAATTTTAGAAGTCGGTCACTTAATCTACACCTCCTTGTACTTCTAGGAGCTGGGCAACATATATATATATTTGCCATGGAATGACCATGTGGCCCACAGGACAGGGAAAGGCGGGACCAGCAGTTAGCGTAATGGCTATGTTGTTGGACTCCCATATAGTCGACCGCGGTTCAAGTCCCAGACCTGGTGGCTTAAACTCACGCAGGGCACGTGTGCGTGCGTGCCCAAGATCCCGAGAGGAGAATGGAGGAGAAGGGATTGCAATGTGACCATCCCCCCTGGGGGGTGATTTCTTGCTTTCTGTCTCTCTGTCTCTCTCTGTCTCTCTCTGTCTTTCTGGCGAGCGCATGTGCCCTATTGCAAAAACCTCTCTAAAAAGAAAGAAGAAAGAAAGAAAGAAAGAAGGAAGAAGGAAGGAAGGAAGGAAGGAAGGAAAAGAAAGAAAGAAAGAAAGAAAGAAGAAAGAAAGAACGAAAGAAAGAAAAGGACAGAGAAAGGCTGTAACCTGAGGTACTCAGTCCTTGGGCCCCATTCCTTAAAGTTCCTATTTATAAGGATTCCTGCTTACCCAGCACCCCACCTTAGCTTTTGGGCCTCATTTTAGAGAATCTAATTGTTTCTTCTTTTGAAATAATACTCTAACAATCTTGGCTGCTATTACTATTTTTTTTAAAAAAAAGAATTATTTTATTTACCTATTATTTATTTATTTATTTATTTCCTTATTTTAATTTTACCAGAGAGACACACAGAGAGAGAGAGAGAAGGAAAGTGAGAAAGCAAGCTGCCAGGTCTGGGATTTGAACCATGGTCGGCCATGTGGGAATCCAGGGCCTTTAACCTCCATCCTCCATGCCACCTGCCGGCCCCTTAGAGAAAACAGATGTTACAATTTATAATTCAACTCACATAAGTGGTACTTGATATGCGAAGGCCCCACCTCGAACCCACACCAAATTTTCCCTGAGACACATATTCATAGCATAGACACCTCAGAGAAAGTTATTTTTAACTCAGATATTTAGAGTGACAGGAAAAAGTGGAAATCTACTGGCTTGTAAAAAGATAAGGCAAAAAAATTTCCATGAGGTGGTTTTATGGTGTTGGTAGCATATTGTAGCAATGTTAGTAAGGGGAATTTTTCACTTGCTTTCTTTATAGGCATAAACATTTTCAGAAAGAATACCATCAGAATCTCTAGATGATGCATATATATTAGTTCCTTTTTTCTTTTTAAGGTTTTTGTACTCACTGAAGAGAAACAGAGAGAGACAGAGAGAGGGGAAGTGGGAAATCACCCACCCCCAGAGGGGATGGCCACACTGCAATCCCTTCTCCTCCATCCTCCTGGGATCTTGGGCACGCAGGTGCACGCTCCTGGCTTCAGTTTCAATCTGCTGGGTCTGGGACTCGAACCACAGTTGGTCATGTGGAAGTTTAGCACCTTAACCACCATGCCCACCGTTGACCCTGGTGATTTTACTATTTAAATAGCTTTATGTCCGACATGTGACAGATTAAACTTTTAGCCACATCCTCACAAGTTTTTGGAATCCTGTCACCCTCTCAGTAGCTGTGAAACTCCTCAGCTTGCTAGAAATTGTGGCGGGAACAGTGACAGGGACAGAGGTGAATTAGAATAAGACCATCCAATACAAGTGGGATGCATAAATACAGCTCTGTATGTGCTTTTTTTTGGTGTTTTTTTTTTTAAAGAATCATTTTACTTAACTGAATTTATCCACTTATTTATTTATTTTTTTAATTTGACAGGGAGAGAGAGAGAGAGAAAGAGAGAGAAAGTGAGAAAGCAAGCCGCCAAGTCCGGGACTTGAACTGCAGTCGGCCACGTGGAAGTCCAGCGCCCTTAACCACCACACCACCTGCCGGCGCATGTATGTGCTGTTTTTATGCATAAAAGCCTGAACACAGCTTGCGTGTGACTTAAGCAGTAAACCTAAAATGGTCAGTCCCGGAACAAGAGAGCCAGGCTAACCCCGAAGTCCACAGGCGCCTCCCAGAGCTCATTGATCAGCTCAGACGTCATCTGTTCAAGGCTCATGGTGCAGCAGGCAGTGAGCAAATCCTGGAGAGATCGAGGCTACTGGAAGGACACCCCGAAAGTGCAAGGCCATGCCGTGAGGGTCAAGGGTCAAGGGCACAGGCATCAGACAAAGGCCAAGACGGGCCTTTACTTACTGGCTGGTGAGCTAGGACTCCTGGCCCTTACTTTCCTTGTCTGAAATGGTACCTGGTGGGGGTGAGGATCAAAATGAGAGGCCTGCAGGTTTTGACGTGGAACGATCGCTGTGGGCTCCCCTCATCTTTCATGCCCAAGCGACAGAGCGCGAGGCTGCAGAGAGGGCCCCCAGAGTCAGCAGCACCCAACTCGGTCTGAGCAATAGCCATTTCTTTTTTTTTTTTTTTTTTTTTTGGAGAGGGTTTTTCGCTATAGGGCGCGTGTGCTCGCCAGACAGACAGAGAGAGACATAGAGACAGAAAGCGAGAAATCACCCCCCAGAGGGGATGGTCATGTCGCAGTCCCTTCTCCTCCATTCTCCTCTTGGGATCTTGGGCATGCACGCACACGTGCCTGGCGTGAGTTTTACCAGGTCCAGGACGCGAACCGTGGTCGACTACGTGGGAGTCCAGCGACATAGTCATTACGCTAACTGCTGGTTCCCGCCATTTCTTAATAACACAGGAATTAAACAGACGAGAAGGGGTCAAGAGGTTGGGTCTATGGGGGTTTAATTATGGAGAAACAAAAATAAGACACCCCTCATGTTTAAGAGAAAGAAGGTTTAGGCCTCTTTTTTTGAGAGAGATATTCTTGCTGTAGGGCACACGCTCGCCCGAGTGACACAGAGAACAGAAAGCAAGAACTCACCCCCTAGGGGTGTTGGCCACACCACAATCCTTTCTCTCGGGATTTTGGGCACACACGCACACACCCCTGGCGTGAGTTTAAGCTGCCACATCTGGGACTTGAACTGTGGTCAACTACATGGGAACCCAGCGATGTAACCATTATGCCATCTGCTGGCCCCTAGGCTTCTTTTTAAATGAAGGAAAATCTTATAATGTCTCTTTGAGCCTTCTAATATTTGGCTATTTTTGTTGGAATCAAAGGCCTACAAAATAAGATGAAACTCTTCAATACAACAGACAAGTTACTTACACACTCCATATCTTTAAAGTAAAATGGAGATAATAGTATCTACACCTCTTTGAGCTTAGCTCAAGACTGAAAGAGATTACAGGGGGCCAGCAGATGGCATGGTAGCTAAGGCACTGGACTCCCACATGGCCAACCCTGGTTCAAATCCCAGACCCGGTGGCTTGAATACCACACCAGGTGCATGTGCATGTGCATGCATGCCCCAAATCCCAAGAGAATGGAGGAGAAGGGACTGCAGTGTGGCCATCCCACTGGGGAGTGATTTCTCACTCTCCTTCTCTCTGTCTCTTTCTAGTGAGTGCATGCGCCCTATAGCCAAAACCTAAGAAAAATTTCAAATTTAAAAAGATGATTCTCTTTGTTGTGTTTTGTTATTGATAACAAAAGCAAAAGCCAGTGGTGGGGAAGGGAAGGAGCACCAAAGAGAAGAGGCCAATAAAGTGGAACCCAGGTGGGAGAGAAGGGGGCCACAGAGGGGGGCAGAGGGAGGCATCCGGTCTTGCCAGAGACAGGACACTTCTTCACAGCAGGAGGGGAGAAGACCAAGCAAGGGTGGAGACAGACACATACCGCCTGGTGACAGAAACGGAGGAGGGACAAAGCTGACAGCCTTAGTCTTCTCTAAAGTCTCCCCTGAGGGGACGCAGTCTAGGCAGGCAGGTGTGATGGAGGTAGCAGGTGTGTCAGGGGAACAGATGGGGTGCACCCCGGGACCTGGCCCAGGTGGGCAGGGAAGAAGCCAGAGGGTGAGGAGCTGGGAGGAGGAGAGGCCAGGGGTCAGGGGGCTCTGAAAGGTCCACGCGGGCATGAAAGGAATGAGCGGGAGCTCCCCCCAGGGCGAGTCAGCCCACCTGGGTGGCCTCACCCAGAGCTCCAAAGGCTCTGATCCAACTCCTCTGGGCCTGGGCCCCATCGGGGCATTCAGATGTTCGTGGGGCGATTCAGACGTGTGGCCGAGGCTGAGAGCCACACAGTCAGGAGAGGAAATGTGGAAGGGAACACAGGGGCACGCGGAATCTCTGTGATCACACACCTCGCCTCCCTGGCCCCTCCACGTTCTCAGCACATCTGGCAATTGCCCGCTACTCTTTTAAGACTCGGGGTAGCTGTCACCTCTTCGCGAAGTTTCTCTTCATCCTCCAGGCAGCCTCGGGGGCTCCTTCTTCCACATTCCCACACACGAGTCATCACATCTTTATTAAACACCTCTCGCACGGTCTCATTTTTCACCTGCCTGAGTTTCTCACTAGACTCACCCCCACCAATCGACACGTGGCCTGGCCCAGAGCAGGCACTCAGCAAATGCTTGTGGCACAAATCCTTCAATAACGACAGGGACAAGTGTTGCATTAACATCCCCAGAAATGTTTACATAGACTGGGTAAAAGTTTCAGTTTCTTAGGACCAGCAGTTTAGCATAATGGCTATGTCGCTAGACTCCCATGCAGTCGACTGTGGTTCGAGTCCTGGACCCGGTAGCTTAAACTCACGCTGGGCGCGTGTGCATGTATGCCAAAGATCCCAAGAGGAGAATGGAGGAGAAGGGATGCGGCGTGGCCATCCCCCCTGGGGGGTGATTTCCTGCTTTCTGTCTCTCTGTCTCTCTCTGTCTGGCCAGCGCACATGCCCTAAAGCAAAAACCTCTCCAAAAAAAAAAAAAAAAAAAAAAAAAACCTCTCCAAAAAAAAGAAAAAAAAAGTTTCGGTTTCTTATTAAAGACTGAAAGGAGGGTGCATTCCTGCATAACAGTGCCCCCACGCACCGTCAGTTGTCCTGGACTGCAGAGCTGGACGCCACATGCCAACTGCAGTTTGAGTTCCTAGCCCTGTTGGCCTGAGACATGCCAGGGACAAAGCACACGTGCCCAGGATCCGGACAAGCTGGAGGAGTGGAGAAAAGGGACTGCAGTATGAGCAGGTTGAATGGAGGGTACTACTCTCCACCCCTCCACCCTGCCCTAAATCTCGTTCCCCCTGTCCTTTCTGCACACATACACACACTATCATGGACAACAAACAGTCAATCAAGAAGAAATTGACCGGGACCAGCAGTTGGCATACTGGCTATGTCACTGGACTCCCATGTAGTTGACTGCGGTTCAAGTCCCAGACCTGGAAGCTTACCAGATGCGTGTGCGTGCATGCTCAAGATTCCGAGAGGAGAATGGAGGAGAAGGCATTGCGGGGTGGCCATCCCCCCTGGGGGGTGATTTCTCGCTTTCTGTCTCTCTGTCTCTCTCTGTCTTTCTGGCGAGCGCACACAGCCTATAGCAAAATCCTCTCCAAAAAAAAGAAAAGAAGAAACTGACCTTTCCTTTCCCTGAAAATGCTAATGAGATCAGAAAGAAGGGGATTGGTCCATGATTGGTCAGCTCAGCTTTCTCCCCAAGTACTGTTTCTGAGCCAGAGTTAAATAAAATCCTTCAGCATATTAGCACAGTCGCTTTGGCACATGCAGTGGCATGTGGGTCAGCAGGGCTGGAAGCCACACAGTTAACCCTGGCTTGGATCCTGGGCTGACTGGGAAGGTGCTGGGTGTGCGCATGCGCACCTAAGATCCCGACTGGCTGGAGGGCTGAAGGAAAGGGGCGCTGGCATGAGCAACCCCGATGGAGGGTGCCCTTCTCGCTCTCCCTCTCTCCCCAAATAAAAATAAATTAATCAATAAAGGAGGAATGAAAATCCTTCACTGTAATGTGTAGACCAATTTATTTTGCTTCTCAGTTCCTGCTCCAGGAAACC